>APFE030577502.1:12034-131671 GCA_000404065.3 Pinus taeda | reverse complement strand
TACACAGCAGGACAAAGACACATCAGCAGGTATGAAGACAGAGGTTGAGCCAACTCAGCACAGGTACTCGGCCACAGCAGCAGCAGCAGCAGTCACAGGTGACAGGGCCGAGAAGACACAGGAAGTTACAGCTGCAAAGACACGTCATTCAGCAGTTATACCAAAGCGCTCGAACGAATCCATGAGCCCCAAAGGTCAAAATTGCTCTGACAGGAGTTAAGAGCCTTTATAATTCATTTATGATTGTAATAACTTCTCATCTGCAAGCCCTGTACGAGTAAAAGAAGATATTTTCCCTCTCAGATGACTCAATGCCTGAGATATTTTGTAATAGACTTCTATATATTCCCCCTCGATTTTCTTAGTAGGGGTTGGACTCCGGATGTAAGAAATCTCTTGATATCTATTCTGTCACTTTTCTATTGTAAATCTTCAGACAACTAATACAAAGGATGATGGGATTTCCAAAGCATTGTATCTCTGGATGTCTTGCTGGTGTATGGCTGAATGTTGCAGGATTCCTACGTATTTCATGGCTCAATAAGTTTTCTTGTTACTCTCTGTTATATGTTTGTTATATTTTCATATATCATTCAATTTTCATATATCATTCATGTTTTCCATGTATCAAATATCTAAATAGCAAGGAAAAAGAATAGTCTCAGGATTTAATCACTGATTACCCTGAGGTCAATCTAAGCTATTTCAAATGTTTTCTTCAATTATGGTAATGAAAGAGTAATTCTTAAATGCTACCTTTCACACTATATCATCACAGTAATCTATTGTTTCAGGAATTTAGGTAATGCTCCTAAGTAATAGATCCCTTTCTCACATCCCATCTCAGTGAAGAATTCTTAAATACTCTTTGCTAGTTTATTCTCATTTCACCCTCGCAATTTACAGTTTGTTTTATGAAATACATACAGGCCCTGTAATTCCAGCTGCACTTAAGCCAGGATCTCAAGGAAACAACAGCTACAGACCCCATTGCCCAATGGATTAGTTTCATCTGCAGAGAACACTTTAAAAACTATCAGAAGCATCCTCCCAACCAAACATAAGAAACAAAACAAACATTTACCTCATATCTAGCCTAAAACTCAATTAAAAACAGTGACAAACCTTAAAGAGAGAGCCCTCTCTGATTACAGCTGGGCTAGAAGCTGTAATCCAAAGATTGGTTAGTGGTTACCCCGGCCGTATTCCCTTGGGAGTCATAGGGAACAACCTGGGTGTTAACACCAACAATGCATTATTGAAAGCATATGCTCCCCCTGAACCTGTGCCATCTTGCTTACTGTCAGATCTGATCATGCATATATCAGTAAGAAGTATCATCATCCATAAGTTAAGATCAAAATTTCTAAACATTTTACAAGTATCAAGAAATTTCCACACAACATCAACAGATTGTAACCATTATGAAACAGAGAAAATAATGGACCGAATCATATCAGACCCCTTTTCCTAAGTCTGTCCCACTGCTTTTCCTCAAACTAACATATACGCGATTGTGCAGTAACCAACTCGTGTATATACGTGACTTCCCTTTATGAAACTTGCGTATCAGATTTAGGACACTGAAGTTTTGCACTTTCAGGTCCCTCTGAGTCTGTTATGTCTGTATATTGTGATGTGCCACATCTTTCTGACTGTACTTCCTTCTTCTTCCATATCTTCAAGTGTGATGATGTTTTCTCGTTTTGGTATGGTGCCCGTACTTTGTTCCGGCATTCCTTTGATGTATGTCTAAGCTTGTTACATGCATAACATCTTACATGTTTCATATTCCTTCTATAGCAATCAACAGCGCTGTGACCAAACATATTGAAAGCAAAGCAATATCCCTTAAAGTACCTGGAACGTGATGATCTTTCTAAGTGATAGTCTTGAACCATTCTTCTTCTGCATCTGGCTGTAACATGTCCAAGATTATGACATACATAAAATTCAACATTATTCATTTGAGGAATTGACCGACTATTATTTCCATAGTTAGGAATAAAAGATTTTCTTTGAAGAATTTCTTTCCTTGGTTGTTGATGGGATTTACCTCTCATCTCCTTGTTGAGAATTTCAGCATTAGAGTTGCTTGTCTTATTTTCTGAACTAGATTCACCTTCAACAAATTCATTAAAGCCAAGACCAGTTTTGATAGCAGGAGACCTTTGACTACTAATAATATCATCCAAGATCTTAGTACTATCTTGAAATCGTAAGAGCTTATCTTTTTCTTGTAATTTATCTTTTAGAACATTTACCTCAACCTAATGTTGCTCTTCCTTTTCAAGATACTGCTTCTTCATGTTTTCTTCAGCATTTCTTCCTTCTTCCAACTGATGTCTTAGTTGAAGAACTTTGTTTTCTTGTTTTTCAAGAGATTGGAGTAGTTATTTATTCTGCTTCTTTGATTCTTCAAGATCTTCCTTTAGCGAGAGGATCGTAGCTTCAAGCCTTTCATAATAACTGGATCTATTTCTGAGTTTCTTGATTGTTGTGCTCCTTTCATTGACTTCATTTCTTAATGATGTTGCTTCATCATGCAACTTTTGACATTGAACTACCTTGTCCTTGAATACCTTCCTTACCTTGTTTCCTTCCTCTAGTTGAACTTTTAGTTTGGTAGCTTCTTCTTTGAAGGCACATTCCCTTTTATTCAATAGATCTTGTTGATCTCTAATTTTGTCTGTAAGCCTTTTAAATTCTGCCTCTATTTGATATCTTTCTTGCTCACCCATAAGAGCACATTCAGTTGTTTCACTATCACTTTCATCATCTTCAAATGGATAGATAATAGTATCACCAGAGGATAACAAATTCATACTTGATAATTCTTGTTCATCTTCATTCTGAAGTGATTCTGAATCTGAAGTGCTTCTTCCACATATTCCCCAATCGATTCTTCCACTGTCATAGTCTTTTTGAGATGTCTTCTTCTTTTTAGGTGCTTTCTTCTTGAGCTTCTTTCCCATTGTTCTATGGATCTTCTTTAAGCGATCAAGCTTCTACCAAAGGATTGGCTCTGATACCAATTGTTGGAAATAATACTGAGAGGAGGAGGGGGGGGGGGGGTGTGAATTAGTATTATCAAGTCAATAATAAATTTTTCATTTCCATGTTAAGATTCATATACGCTACTTCAATTAAGGCAAACTCGATGTATACGCAACTGTGTGTAATGCAACAAGCGTATATCCAGTAAATTTATGATTCAGTTAGTTGATCTTTAATGAGTGCATCAGAACATTCTTAACCATATGAAAATTAAACAGGAGCAGTAAAATAGAACAGATCATCACACACAAGAAGCACACATGAACACCATGATGTAAGGTGGAAACCCAATGTGGGTGAAAACCACCTACTGCAAGTCGTCTCAATCTTCTTTTTAATAGGAAACTTATTTTACAATAGTTCTATACTGGTGTAGTCTTATACCAGTACATAGGCTTCTATCTACAGAAGACTATAACCTTCTCTCGTTCTCCAGACTCTTGTGGAAGGGAGCTACAACCGCCTTAGCTCTTGTACTAGCGATCCATTTACTAGTATGTAGGTACCGGCCTACTGAAATGCTCCAACCTTTACTCATTTTCTAGCTGCTACTGGAAGGGAGCTATCACCTCCTTAGCTCTTTTACTAGCTGATGTACTAGTATGTAGGTGCTGACCTAGAGAAGGCTAAAACCTTCTCTTTCTTCCTCTAGGTACCATGTTTCATAAATTTTCAGACTGGATAGTCATGGAACACAACATCATAATATAAAGGCCACGTTTCATCCAATTTTCATATTGGACCCATCAACAACATTGAAGCACAAAATTAATCATCACTGCAATACACCATCAACTACACCTGCATCATCAATCTTTGAATCACCCAATACTGAAACGTTGAAACCTTGTCAACAACACAATCCCTAGAACACAAAACAGACAACAAAACTTTGCAACAATAACCAGATCCAACTGCAACTTCAAATACCATATATCATAATGTATACGCTACTATGATGAACCAAACCAACGTACATACGCGCTTTCACCAAAGCCAACCCGCGTATAGATCTACAAATATTTTCTCATAACTTTGCAGCTATTCTAGACATCAATCATACCCATATCATAACATTTATAGAACATTACATGCGTCGGTATACAGATCTAGAATAAGCATGAGCAAACCGTGTAGAGATGATTCATTCCAAGCCATTTAGATCCCAATCTATCCTTAGATATTGTTCTCCATCAACCGCTTAGATTCCTCCTTAGCAAAGCATCATGAACCCATAACCTGCATACTAGATCTCATATTTCATCATATATTCAAGACTTTCTCAATGCATTTGCCTAATGATCTTCTTCTCCTTTTATAGTCTTAGACCTTACTCAATACCATGGTCCAAAACTATTGAGAACCGATACTAGGGACCCAATACCTGGGTTCAACACTTCGAACGCAATACCAAGGGCTAAAACCATAGGAATAAATACCACGAACCAAAAAATAAGCTTTCCCACATGTACGCACTTTTTTGTGCATGAAAGTGCGTGCATACGCATACGCGACTTTTGATCATCAATCCTACGTGTATATGTGTCTTTGTATATAGAGAACCTGCATGTATACCCTACTTGGTATATAGCGAACCTACTTATATACGCGACTTGGTACATAGTGAACCTACGTATAACCTACCTATGTACGCGACTTGGTATATAGTGAACCTGCATATATACTCTTCTTTCTTCATTCTTTATAGTCTGATCATCGATTCTTTGCTACTGACCTGTTGCACTATAATCTATCATCTTTCCATCAAGGACAACACTTGTATCATAATGCCAACACCTACACCCCATCCTCCTCCCCTTACTCACCCACCTCCCCCTCCAAGAATAAGTATGGATGATGATATTTAGCTACCTGTTTCGAAAGGAACTGGATTGGAGGATCCAAAATAGTTTCAGTTTTTAGTTGAATCTATATGGATAGCAAAGCAGAGAAATGGTGAGAATATAAAGAAAGAGTATCTCATTACGAAGCTCTGAGATACAGAATTAACATGGTATGTGAAGTATTCAAATAATCAGAACAAAACATTTGCAGATATTAAAACATCACTGATAAGAGAGTTTAAGAAGAGGAAGTATGAGTCGTGGTGGTTCACCGAGTTGAAAGAGATCAAACAGAAACCTACTGAGTCTGCTTGAGAGTTTGATCAAAGATTTAAGGTGTTATTGGATCAAGTAAGCTTCGACATAGATCCGCATAAACATCAAGAATGGTTTATAGTTGTGTTGCTACCGCATAACAAATTGCCAATGATGTAACGAAATATAGAAGGTAAAATCGAAGCTCTATATATTGCAGCAAAATTGGAAACTTTAAGTATAAGAGATACTAATTTAGGCATGCAACAAATTCAGAAGTAGTTGATGAATCTAACCCTACAGATACTAGAAAACAATAAAATCAAAGAAGGTAGAAAAGAAGTATCGTGTACGAAGTGCATATCGAAGGGCCATTCTAAAAAATAGTGCCCTATCCTCAGGAATTACATGACTGGTGGGGCACCGAATCCCTTAAATGTAGGATATAGCCTGTGCTCTGAAATATGTAAGACTAGAGGCCAACATTGTTCAAAACACTACTACATGTTACAAAAATATATACAGACTCTGAGGTATCTATATTGCAAATTTTGTAAATCAGTAGGACACAATGAGAATAATTATTGAGCTTATAAACTAATGATGGAGCGTGGTGCTAAAGCTTATAGAATGCAAACAGAAGATCACAAACACGAGTAAAATACACAACGCAATGGTCAAGGAGCTTACCATGGAATAGGTTGAGGTGGTGGAGCTGGTGAAGGAAGTGGACAAATCATTTGTTATAATTGCAGCCATCTAGGTGATTTTGCAAGAGACTACCAAAACCCCACAACGACATGTAAGTACTGCAAATCCTTTGACCATGTAATTGAAGAATGTCTTGTACTTGTGGAAAATATGCAAGAAAATGGGAATCAAACTTCGACACAAAATATTCAAATGATGACTGGTGAAAGAAATATCGACAAACCTCGAATTAGTATTTTCACTAGAAGTAGAGCTATGACTGGTAGAGATAAATTGGATGAAAAGAAAAAATCTAAAAGTGCTTGGTTCAAAAATATTGTTGCAAAAGTTCTTGTTTTTTGTATTCATAAAGAAAATAAAGTATTTCTAGAAGAAAAGTTAAATTTTATGGATTCTAGAGCTTCAACCTCTAGTGGACAAGAAAAGCCCGATCATAAAAGTAACTGCAACATGCCATCCTCTTCGACAAAGAACGAAGCTCTGACACAAGATTGAACTCTGGCATTGTTAGGTCCATATACTACTAGTGTAGTGCCTTAGTGTTATTAGTGCAACCCCCTTATTGTATTTTTATTGCCATGTATTCCCCCTATTGTTATCACCGTGCCACATAAAAGCCCACTATTGTTATTATTGTGCCTTTACATTATTATTATTATCTTGGCTCTAATTATATTGTGACCCCTTAGACTCCTATATATAGAAAGTAGGTCTTGTCATTTGTATCATCCAAGAATTTTTCATTTGTGTAAAACAAACGAGGTTTCACCCTTGAAGAGGCTAATTTTGAAGTCGTTGATCTATCGCTTCTTCTATTTTGTGAGCTCATTACATAACATTTGGTATCATAGCTTTGGACTCCAGGGTTTCGCTTCTTCAAACAGGTCCTCGTGGAATTATCGCTATATCATTTTTTTATGAAGCTTTAGAAGCTAAAAAAAACCCATTTGACAGGAAATATTGATGAATGTCATGTATGAATTTTAGATCTTGTCTCACTATATTTTTGACAATATGATCCAATAAAGTTAGGGCTTTTGCAAGCTTTTGAATTCCCTCTCAAGCACGTGACCTTGGGAAAATCATCATAACTTTCTCTCTAAGAATTAGATTCAAATTTCGTAAAAATTTATATAATTAGGATGAATTTTAGTTTGTTGGTATCATTTTCAATGCTAAAGATTAGAATAGTGGCATGTGGCACTTCGTACAAGTCCGCTCTACTGAAAACGTATATAATCAGGCCATCTTGGGAGATTGGGCATAAAAATTTCTTGGAGAATCCAATTTCGATCAGACTTGTGTTGTTGGAAAGAGGAACCAGAGGCCTACTACAAGAAGACATTTTAGAAGTTGGGTATCCAAAATTACACAGTTATAGATGTTTAAATATAGAGATCCTAAAAGAAAGAAAAAGAATTACACGAACCAAGAAAATAGAAACACTAGTAAGCAAAATTGGTTGGACTTTTGAAGAATGTGATAGAAGCTAAGATAAATATTTGTATATATGCCATGGAAGATAATATCGAATGTATGGAAGCATTTTTGAATAAAGGAGTGGAATATTTGAATAAAAACATGGAAGGTTTGAAGGAAGGTGGGACAAAGTTGCTACAAGAAAGGCCTCCTAATTGCGAAAAAGTAGTAGAGGAAACTCATGATGAGAAAAAAATAAGTGTTAGTCATGATTTCATAGAATCTAATGTTACATTGAAGACCCACCATATTCCAAAGATCGATATGAGGAAGTTTGAGGGAAATGATCCTGTAACATGGATACTACAGATGGAGAAATATTTTGATCTCTATAATGTGAAAAACACATAGAAGGTACGTATTGCAACTTTATATTTAGAACCCAGTCAATTTTCATGGTATCGATCACTTTTCTCTCGTAAACAAAAGTTTACTTGGTACATTTTCATAGAGGAAATGATAGCACATTATGAGGATGCAAAGAGAAACACCTTCTTTAGCAAATTCATAAATCTGAAACAAAAGGGTTCATTGGCATAACACATTGAGGACTTCCAGAAATTGAATATAAGGGTAAATGATATTCCATAGATGTAGGGGATTCACACCTTCATAGCAAATTTAAAGGATAACCTCACTTTGGCACATAATCAATTGAAAGAACACACAGATCAATGTTATAGTGAAATAATTTTTGATGTAGCCGACTAGGTATTTTAACGGCTACAGCCATACAAAAAATTGTCCCTCAAGCAAGCTAAGAAGGATAATAAATTATCACCAAAGTAATACGATCCTTACAAGGTGTTGCAAAATATTTGTACTACAAATTGGAGCTTAATGAATCTTCTCCAGTGCACCTAGTTTTCCATGTTTCATGCTTAAAGAAGGTTATAGGTGACAAGCTTCGAGTTCAAAAAATATTGTCGGAACATGACGACAAAGGAAAAATCATATTGGAACTTTAAGTAGTCAGTTAAATAAGTACCTGACAACTAAGAAATCGATTAATTTTAGAGTATCTCATCAAGTGTAAGAATTTAATTGTTGATGATTCCACATGGCAAGATGATAATTTTATATAGAAGCATCTAGAACTACTCAAGCATTGATGACAACACTTTTTGAAGGAGAGGGGCATGTTAGGTACCTATACTACTAGTGTAGCCCCTTATTGTTATTATTGAAACCTCCTTATTGTATTTTTATTCCCATCTAGTTCCCATATTGTTATCATTGTGCCCCATAGAAACCCATTATTGTTATTGTTGCGCCCTTACATTATTATTATTACGTCAGCTCTAATTATATTATGAACCCTTAGACTCTTATATATAGAAAGGAGGTCTTCTAATTCGTATCATCCAATAATTTTTCATTCGTGTAATGTAAAGGAGGTTTACCCCTCAAAGACGCTAATTTTGAAGTTGTTGATCTATATCTTCTTCTATTTTTCTAGCTGGTTGCATAACAAACACAAGGTTGGGATTCAGAAAATCAAATAGGCATTTTAAAGTATTTTATGTAGACTTGCATGAAATTGTAAGAGATCAAAAGGTTGTAGAAGGGCTTCATGAGTCGACAGATTCTTGTGCATCCAAAGAAACATCATGAAGTGAGATGTGCTCAGCGAATAATTTTCATTGATAGAGGAGAATTGGATGAGAAATGAGGCTTAGTGCACAAATAAGAGAATATGAGATCCATCAATTTATTCTGGGTCTAAGATATGATATTAATGTCTTAATGAAGAAAACATGGGAATTAATAAGTAATTTTAAACTAAAGTGGTCAACTATTCAGTTAATGATGGAAAATCATCAAAATATCTTCCCTCTTGGAAGACTACCAGGTGTCACAGTGGATATTGAAGGAATTTTCACTACTATTTATTTTGAAATAATAGATATTGTCAATGATAGTAACCCTTATCCTTCATTACTTGGAATTGACTAAGCATTTAAGAATATGGCCATAGTTAATCTAAAGAAGAGACAAATGACATTTAAAGGAAACAATATGAGATTAATTGTTCCCTTGGATCTATCAGAAGGAGTAATATATATATTACCAGTTAAAGAATAATATTGTGCAGCTAACATAGACAATATCTATCAAATGATAGAAAAGGAACAAGATTGTGTTAACCCTACTGTACAGGGAAATTTGATTTGGGAGCATGATAGTTATTATACCTCAGACTCAGAAGAAGAGTTGGATAACTGGAAGAATAGGTTGCATGAAGTATCCACAAGGTACTATTGTTGGGGCCTTTGTTTTGAATTTTGAAAGTTTTGAAGGAATTAAGGCAGAAAGTCGATGGCAGGAGCAATAGTCGATTTACGGAGAGGACATCCAGGGATGGAAGCAAGACCAAGTGGTAGATGGGAAGTTATGGCAAGGTGTCGAGAGAAAGTAGAAACAACTCAGTAGACGAGGAGGAGAGTAGGAAGTAGCTGAGGGCAAAGGCAACCAAACAAAACTGGCAGTGGGAATAGTGGAAGAGAAGATAAAAGTAGAAGACAACACAGAGAAGTGGTTGGAATCTAGAAGGAGCAAGAATCATAGAGGAACAGGATCTGAGGAGCTTAGCAATTGCGAAGTGGAAAGAGTTAGGCTTGGCCTGAGGTCTAAGGCATCATGTGGCCATGGTATTTTATGTATTTTATTAATTATTTATGCCAATGTATATTCTAATGAGTATTCCTTTGAGTTAATATGAATGCATGAATGAACTGGTTTGCATGGAATCATCATTATGCGGATTTTTCTCATTTACAGACATGCTCAAAAGTTTTATATGAATGGCCTTTTCTTGGATGAATATGGTAATATTACAATATGATGTTGTGATGAATGTATTCTTTAATATAGTTATGATTTAATGTATGGATCATCCTTGATATCCATCTAAACCTTCCTAGTTTCAGTCATGATACACCTCAGGTGAGACTCCTTACCATTTGGGTAAGGTGAAAATGGTGACGTTGTCCTAGACTACAACGGATCCTTGTTGGGCTCTTATGCCCGAACCCGGGGTCTTTCCCTAATGACATCTTTGTGCCAATAAATGGTTCTATTACCAAGTCTTGAAATCATGAGGAATGGTTTGGAATATGGTATCAAGGATATTTAAGAATGAGATTTGGGACTGGTGGGATAGCTAAGTAGATTGGTCCATTTCAAAGCAGACTTCTCATCAAAGCAAACCCACTGCTAACATAAATGAATAAATTTTTTTCTCAAAGGCTACGAGTGATTATTACGAGATATTCTGGTGTAAATTTCTAGAGTACTTGTTTAATGGTTAAGGAGGTTAAAAATGAAGAGCTGGCTAAGAGGCCCTATACCAGCCTATATCGATTGGGTTCCCATGGACCTTGCAATTCTCCAACACTTGGATAGTGAGTTGACGAGGGCAGTAGATTTCTGGGTACAAAATACCATAGAGGGGTATGTAGTTGAGTTCGTAGTGGGGAACTGTTAGTCCTTCTCGAAAGTGAATTCGGTGTCCACATTGGGGTTGAGAGGAAAATTAGTGAATGAGCTGCCCTTGTGGATTAAGATGTTGATGGTGGATGAAGGGTTGTTACCTTTAAACGATGTAAGTATGGTAGTGTAAAACACCATTACTAGGGGAAGGATCTATGGGGAGAATTCTACTGTTTGGGGAAACTTTAATGCTCCTAAAGGAATGGATATAGAAGGATCACGGAGAGATAGAGATGCAAGGACGTAAAGCAGAGCGCTACTAGAAAGAAAGTGGTAGGAAAGAGAAGTATAGGCACTGAAGGAGAGATTTATGGGACCACACCAAGCAGGAGCGGTGTCAAGGAGTCCGAAAGAGGGAAATAAGATGGAAAATGAGGCAAAGAAAAAGCGAGATGTTGACTAGACAGATAGGGGCTAGGAGAATGATAGGGACTCTCCCTCCCAGGTTGCGGGTAATATTCGGAAGGAAACAATCACAAAATTTATGAGGTGGAGATAGAATATGAGATATGTGATCTAATGAGAAGATTGTTTGTAGAGGATGATGCATCATATGAAGTTCAATAGTAGAATCCCCAAAGTTCAAGTAGTGTTCACCCTAACCTTCCCCTGGTGCTTTACAAAAACCGTGATAAAATTGTTGGTAAGTTGATTAAAGTGATATGAGTACACAGTGTGCATGATAGATAAGACAAGATTTGATACATCTAATAGAAGTAGTCCTAATAGTATTAGTAACCTAGGATTGCAAGGATTGTAGCAACCCAGAAACCAAGGATTCATGCTCCTAGGACATACTCGAACCAACATGGAAGGATCCTTTACTAGATATCTGATGTTCACTGGTAGAGGGAACAAAGATGTGGAACAATATTGGTACCTATGTGAAGCTATATGGAGAGCCTGCAAAACACTGGACAATGTGAAATCGATTGAGTTCCATACTACGTTAAGAGAGAGAGCTCTAAGGTGGTCTATCAAATGGGTGGAGCCGAATTAGAATCCTTATATGGACAACATCAAGAAAGGATGTACCACAAACAAATCAACAAGGACTATCATAACTGTGGGAGATCAAGCAGAAGGAAGGAGAGACTACTTAATTATTGATGCAAAGGTTCAAAGATGTTATTGGCAATCTAAGCTATACAATATATCCTAATCACCAGAGGGATTGGTTCATTAAATTCGCAAGACTACTATGAAGTTTGTAGAAATTATGGAAATTTGCCATGAGTATGTCCAATATTGCAGAAGTACTCCAATGTACCCAACAATAATTACTTTGAGTTATGTGTATCCATGACCCACCATACCGATCAATGGCGAGCATTAGATGCCCTAGTAGAATGGGTAGAGATGTCAACATTCAAAATCAATGAAACTAGTCATGGAGGATGGGGAGGAAGTATGAAAGGAGGAAAAACGGTGGGTAGAGTACCCATAAGATGCTATAATTGTGATTAGGAGGGACGTGTTGCCAGAGACTACCCACTCCCAAGAAGGCCTTGGTGCTCACAATGTCGGGTCAATGCACATGCCACCAAAGATTGTCTTGAGTTGATTGCAAAATGGGAGTAAATAACCAGACAAAGGGGAACTAATTTTATCAACGCGGAACCACGGACATATGACACACTTCCAATAACTAATATAAACATTGTTACCAGAGGGGGTAAAAAGACAGGGGATTATCGGGGTATGGTAGACCAACCTTCAATTGTTTGGGTAGCCTCCCCAAAGTGCTCATACAACCCCACCCAATAGAAACAATACTATCAGGAAACATCAAAGTTGTTTGATAGTTTAATATAGACAAAAGGAGACAAGAAACAGGACTCGGGCACAGCTGCAAACTCTCCACCAACTGAAAAATGGCTTAGGCTGTTTGTGCGAATTGTTGATATTGGACAGATGCTAAAGGAGTTGCACAAGAGTCTAAAAGCAGTGTTACCAGAAGAAGAAGAGAAAGGAGAAACACTATCAGAAAATCTACCTAAAAGGCATTCAAGGAAGATATGGAGGAGAAAGAAAAGAACCAGTAGGGGATTCCATATTGATGTTCAAGTTGCAGGATTTTAGATCAAAGATACAATGTTAGATTTGGGAACCAACATAAATATCTTGCCCAGAAAAACATGGGAAGCGTTGGGAAATCCACAACTAAAATATTAAACAATCCAACTGTGGATGGAAAACTAGTAATGCATCTTGCCCATCGGATGTCCGAAAGTGGTAGAAATGGATGTGGAAGGGGTAAAAACTCATATCGAATTTGAAGTAGTAGATATAATGGGTGATAAGGAATCATATCTAGCACTACTTAGTATTGACTAGGCATATGAGAACTATACCATCATTGATCTAAAGAAGGAGTTGATCATTAGATCCATATTAGGGACTAAGGTTCACCCAACCTATAGATGATCGAGATAATCTTGGGATGTTGGATCAGTTGTACAGGCTAACTACAGGAAAAAGAGAAGACTACATACATCCCACAACAGGAGGATCAATCAATTGGAGAAACATACTAAGCTAATAATCTGGGTTGGAAGCTGATTGGGATGCGTGGAAAAAAGGAGGATATGAGGTTGATACCAGACATTTCACCAAGATATGTAGAGTGAACTAAATTGGGGAAGAGGTAAGTAATTACCCAACTTTTCATGGCATAGAATTAGTAGATACTTTTCTGAAAAAGGTGGATAGAACTATTAGGGAAAGCCATAATGTCCCTTTATTGGATACTGTATTACAAGCCACCCCAGCAAGGTGGTGGGGAGCGCATCGCAACACCCTTTGTGAATGAGAGACTATCAAGTGGGAAATGAGGGGAAGATTTAGATAGGAAGAAGATCGATTGTAGGAGAACATGAAGTATAGATGAAACTTTGATCCCTAGAAACATCTAGAAAATTGCACAGAGAAGTGGAGAAAAGAGTGATTCCCAAAGAAACTTTGGGTGCACATGTTCATACATACCTTGGGTACAATTCCCTAAGCATGGTATATACATGAGGAAGTTCGAACACAAACCACAGACTGGGATGTTATGGCTAACCAATTTAGAATCAGTTTCTCATTCAAATATAGTGGCCAAAATTTGACTGAGACACTATATGCTATTAAAAGAATCTTGTTTACTCTAGGAAAACTATGGTAGGGGTGCATTGATGAGAGATTCCTACAATATTTCTATGAGGAAAGGTATCTAGAATTCATGTCTTATGGAAAAGTTAACGCATATCTGAAGGAGGATGATTTGGAAGGAATAAAATACCTGACATTCTGAGAAACTAAAGGAGAACAAGATATTCAAGAGGGCCCTTCAACGGATGCCTCCATTTTCTCCCAGTAGAGTTGCGGAAGCAAAACATTGGCTCAGAAAATAAACTTGAGATGGCATCCATTGGGTATTATTGGGATAAGAAAACAACCAAGGAAATTTTTGATCTTTTGCATGAATACAAATACTTATTTCCAGCCTTTGTTTCTGAATTAAAAGGAATAAAAGGTGACATCAGTGAGATGAAGATTATGTTGAAGCCAAATGCACATCCAGTAAAGCACAGACGATACAAGCTAAACCCAAGGGTAAAAGAGAAGGTCAAGAAAGAGATTGATAAGATTTTAGAAGCAGGTATTATATTCCCATTAGATGAAGCATAATGGATCAACCCAATTGTAATAGACAATAAGAAAGATGCCATGGAAATCAAGGTCTTTGTAGATTATAGGAGCCTAAACAACACATGTGTACATGACCCATTTCCAACACCATTCAGTGATGAGGTCCTACATAACGTTTGAGGAATGAGACTCATTCTTTCATCGATGGATTCTTAGGATATCATCAAGTTCAAATAGTGGAAGAAGATAAGAAGAAAACAACATTAACCACAGAATGGGGGTCCTATGACTATCATGACATTTCATTCAGTCTAAAGAACACACTAGTTTTTTTCTCTCGGATTGTCATAGCAACCTTCAGGGATTACATTCACTAATTCTTAGAAGTATATATGGATGAATAGACATGATACATCCTACTAAAGAAACACACCAATCTCACTCAAGTGTGTTTGAGCAGTGCATACAGCTAAAAATCTCCTTAAATATAAAGAAATGCATCTTTGAAGTTTCATTCAGAACATTGTCGGGCCATATTTTTTGCAAGGATGGTGTTTGTGTAGATCCTACAAAAGTTACATCAATTGTAAATATGGATCCACCGAATAATGTGAAGCAATTTCACTCGACACTAGCATGCATCAGATATTACCATTGATTCATCCACAATTATGCCTCAATTACAGCTGTCGTAGAGAAACTGTTGAACAAGATGGAAGCCTTTAGGTGGATAGAGGCCTACGAAGTAGCAATAAAAAAATTAAATGAAAAATAGGTGAGCATTCTTATTCTTGGATACCGAAACTAGAATAATTAGTTCAATGTACACATTGATGCATCAGGAATTACAATAGGAGCAGTACTGGCACAACCCAGAGAATTAAACTTAGACAACCCAATTTACTTCGCAAGTAGGAAACTATCAAAAAAGGAGAAGAACTACACCACAACAGAAAGAGAAGCGTTGGCCATGGTTTACTCCATACAAAAATTCAAGAACTATCCACTATTATCTACATTACGCATAGTTGAAGGTAATCCTCCATCCACATCCATAGTCTCACAAGGGTCGTGGGATCCGTTGCCACATAGAACCTCCACCTATGCAACCATGTATAAATCTATTCCCCCTAGTACACATGTGGCAACAGAAGAGATGGAAGTAGACTCCATGCAGTATTGCAACGAGTCCCTCCAAGGCAATGGTGCTCACACATCCTCACTGATATATGTTGATATCCCTACTTCTAAGTTCGGTCCCACTACCAGGGGAAGAGTTGATTGTATCAACACCGTAGTCTACAGAAACCAAATATTATGAGACTTCATTCCCAATAAATAGCCTACTAATCCTAAACCCAATTATCATTCCACCCACTCCTTAGTTCACCCCACCTTCATAGCCAATAACCTCACCCCCATCCCACTCAAAAAATTCCATTGTCAGTGACCTACCTATTCAGAGTGATGTCCCATATACGAACAAAATGCAAGGAGAGACTCTACAACACTAGTATTCATCGTAGTTGTTTGGATTTATCCAACAAGATGCAAAGATAGAAGAGACAATACACGATGACATCATCCACAAACATGAGCAACATAAACGACAGTTGCAAGTGGCCACGGAAAAAAGGGATCAACTTTGACAAGAAAACAATGATTTGCAACCATAAGTAGATTAGGTTATAGATAAGTTTCTATCCTTTTGACTGACAATCTCAGACATTGTCATTGGAGCTCACGAAGATTTTACATCCTACACGTTGGTCAACTACTATGAACACATCTAGCTAATGTGTTTGAGCTTGATAGCCACAAATGGAGATATGAAAAAGTTGGAGACAGTCATATTGGCACTACTTGATCCAACTAAGATTTACACCTCGTCAATCGATGAAAAGATCAACGTCATCATCGCTACAAATAGTCCCTTGCTAAATCACTTGAAGATGGTTATGCGCTAATGGAGAAAGTGCACGACTGGTTGGACAACCTAGCTCAAAAGAATCAACCTATCTATGCTCTTCCTGAACAACTATGAAGTTTAATTTCTGACAGCAAGACATGCACAGACTCAATTGGTTGCATAATATTGATGAATAAATCACCCCCATTCATGATCAAGTCCAACAGATAAAGGAAGATTCTGCATAAACTAAAAGAAAATTCATGACCTCAGACGACCAGTCTAGTAGCAGGCTAAGTCAACCAACATCCCACATGGGAAAAGACTTCATCAAGAAGGCTTACTCAATATAAATTGCTTGGAAAATAGTACTAAATGATTAAAAAAGCTCCAGGAAAGAAAAAATGACAATTTTTGTTGAATTGGGGCCTTCATTTGGAAAAGAAGGCCAAAATGTGGTAAAAACAGTTGAAGCAGTAGCTTCATAGAAGGAAGGACTAGAGCTGCAACATGCAGAAATACTCATACAATCAGTAATAGGACCCACAATGCTTGAGATAGATTGACTTGAGGACGAGTCGAAGAAATTTGGTGGGGGCCTATTACAACCTTTCTTTTGAATTTTGAATGTTTTGAAGGAATTAAGGAAAAAAATAGGTGGCAGAAGTAACGGTCGATTTGCAGAGAGGACAGTCAGGGAGGGAAGCAAGATCATGTAGTACATGGGTAGTTGTGGAAAGGTTTTGAGAGAAAGCAAAAGCACTCGAGTGGATAAGGAGGATAGCGGGAGGCACCCAAGGGAAAATATAGATGAACTGAATTAGCAGTGGGAACAATGGAATAGAAGACAAAAGCATAAGACAACATGGAGAAGGGGTTGGTATATAGTAGGAGACAAAAGCACAGAGGAATAGGATCTAAGGACCTAAGCAAATTGCTGAGTGGCCATAGCTAGGCTTCGCTTGTGGTCTAAGGCATCCTATAGCCATGCTATTTTATGTATTTAATTAAGGTTTTACACCGATTTATATTGTAATGAGTATTTGTTTGAGTTAATATGAATGAATGAATGAACCAGTTTGCATGGTATCATGATTAAGTGTATTGTTTTGATTTATAGACCTGCTCAAAATGTTTATATGAATGTCCTTCTCTTCGATGGATATGGTAACTGTAACAATATGATGTTGTGATGAATGTATTCTTTAAGATACTTATGAGTTAATGTCTACATGGTCCTTGATATCCCTCTAATTCTTCTTAGTTTTGGTCACGAAATGCCTTAGGTGAGACTCCTTAACTTTGGGTAAGGTGAAAATTACAGTGTTTTCCTAGACTACAATGGATCCTTGTTGGCCCCTTGTTCCTCAACCCACGGTCTTTCCTTGATGACATTTTTGTGGCAACAACTATGCAAGAATTACCAAATTAGTTCATTATATGGTATCTGAGGTATGTAACCTTCCTTCTTATGATTGATTAGGTGATGTAAATACTTTTATTAATGATTATGAATAACAAGTTCCATGAAATCAAAGATTTTTAGCCTTGGATATAGCCCTGAAGGCTACCCCTTCTAGATGGTGGAATGCACACAAGAATAATATAGGAGGTTGGAAAGAATGTTGAAGACTAGTGGGGATAAGGTTTGGACAGATGGTTACAGAGATGGAGATAAAATATTATGGTGAAACTAATCATAGGAATCATATCTAGCCATGCATACAACATGGAAGGAGATTCCATAGCAAGAATGGGTACATGGATTCATTCATACATTAGAGACAATGCCTAAGAACTGGTAGTTAGATATGGAGCTTTGACATGGTACTATAAACTAGGAAGACATGTTTGATGGCTTCATATTAACATTCAACTTTGAGTATGATTGTACATAGATTTGTCCCTTCAAATAGTTCAGAAGAGGAACATTGAGAATGTAACTCGACTGACATGGCCACAACCACAATGGGTTGCACAGATATAAAATGCACTAAAGTGGTATGACCTTATTGCAGATGAAGAAGAAGATCCTCACAACATTGACATAGAAGATTCATAAGGATACCGTGAAGTAACTAGACCTAAGCTAGAGATACCACACATAATGAAGACATAACGAAGCCATTGAAGACCAATAAGGTGAACATAGGATCTAATAGGGGACCCAAATTTGCAAAAATAGGAGACTAATGGGATGAGGAGATAGCTAGTCAAGTCATAGAGTTACTTCATGAATATCAATAACTGTTTCTCACCAAGTTTTCATAGATGAAGGGTATAATAGGAGATCTAGGAGCTATCAAGATTCCCCTTAAGCCTTATGTGAATCTTGTCAAACAAAGACCTTACAAGCTACACCCGAAGTATAAGGAGAAAGTGAAAGTAGATCTTGATAAGATGATAGTAGCAGGAATTATTGACCCTGTAGACGAATCATAATGGGTGAGCGTTATGGTGGTGCAAGAGAAGAAGACTCAATGAGAAATTAGGATTTGCATTGATATGAGAAAGTTGAATGATGCATGTTTACATGATCCCTTCCCTACCCCTTTCACAGATGAAGCGCTAAAGAATGTATGAGCTCAAGTAGCTTACTCAATGACAGATGGATTCCCATTTTATCATCAAATTAGGATTGCACCTGAATAGCCACATAAGAACGCATTTGCTATAGAATGGGGCTCATATTAAGGCAAGTAATTCCTTTTGGATTAAAAAACTCTCCTACTATATTTTCTAGGGTGGTGGTCATAATTTTTAAGGAATTCATCCACAAGATTTTAGAGGTATATTTTTATGATTGGACAATATTTGGATTGTTGAGAAAACATGTTGGAAGTTTAAGACTTATGCTCAACACATGTAGGCAATATTAGATATGTTTGAACCTAAAGAAGTGCATATTTTATGTACCTTTCAGCATATTATTAGGACATATTATCTGTAATAAAGGACTAATGGTGGACCCTATTAAGATTTCTATCATTATGAAATTGCCTCCACTTAAAATAATAAGACAGCTTCAGACAACATTGGGACATATTGGGTATGAGAGGAATTTCATAAATGGGTATACTTAGATCACTGCACCTACAGAGAAATTGTTGAAGAAGGATGTAACTTTTCAGTGGAATGAAGAATTTTAGAAGATCCATGACATATTGAAAGAAATATATCCATATTTCTTCTTAAGGAAATATATCCATGTATTCCTTGAGAAGTCATCTCTAAATGATACATAGTACATGTTATCACTCTGAAGTTTTCACTAGAAGTTATCAAAAGAGGGAATGATCCGAGGTAACCACAAAACAATCTTTTAGGCTTAGGTTCTCACCAACCAAAGTCTAGAGAGGGTTCTCTCTTTATAATTTAGCTTTGTTTTTATGAGATTTTAGGCTAGTTCTTAGTGTTCATGTGGTTTTGATTCAGGATTGATGGTTGGGTGGTGGAATTCTTCAAGCAAATGGAAAGGACTAGGTCTTCAAGCCATTAGGCTATGGATTAAATAAATGGATAGAATAATTAGACCGGATCATTAAAGGGAATGTTTGTAGGAAAGACTAGCAAAGCAAAAGGAAAATCTTCAGGTCTAAAGGATGAAGCGATTCTAACCAGGGTGAAAGGGCACTTAAGAATCCTTGGTCCGGGATCAAAATGAAGAACAAAGGGTGATCATGAACAAACGGTAGTTGAGAATCCTTTGCTATAGACCAAAGGGGAAACTACGGAAGCTAAGGAGTAGTTAAGAATTCCCTAGCTAAGAAAGTTGAGAAAACATTCAGAATGTAAAATAGTCAAGACAAAGTGCATTCAAGAAATTTCTGAAATATCATTCCTTGTTATACATTTAGATTGTGGAAACAAATAAGGTTATGAAGAAACATAAGAAAAAACACAATAAACATGAGATAATACTTATTTGTATTTCGCTTAACACACAAATCCTGCAAAATATCTGGTCTTTATTCCTTGATCCAATAAGCCAATCTAGTCATTGATACAATAGAACTCTGATTTGAGAGAAAAAGTCTATAGAAATGTCTTGGAATCCACCCTACATACTTCGAAATGAGAAGTATTTATACAAAAAATAATTACAAAATATCTCATAACAATTTGAGATTCAATCTAGGGAATAAAATATCTTCATGCATGAAGATAGAGACAGATGTAGAACTACTTCCTACTGTCCCTCTTATTATGGTGTTGTTGGCAGTTTTTGTTGAGTTTTGAGCCCTATAAGTTGGCTAATAGTTATGGTATTTATACGCTGGAATCTTCTTTACTTTAATCTTTCACTGATACTCTTTGACTATCTTACTCTTTTACCTTGCTGATATGTCTTTTATCTGTTTCACCTGGTTGCCTTCAGATTTACTGTGGTAATTTTCTGATGTAAAAAAATTTCATACTAAATCGGTCATTTTCTCCCACCATTCTTCCTCAAGTAACTTCACTTTCAACATTTTTCTTTAAGTTTCATATGCCTCTATGTATTTTGCAAAAGTGGGCTTGGTGATAAACAAATGTTTTACCTCATATTCTAGGAAAAAATAGGTTCTCCAATGTATCATATAATACTTTGCCTGTTGGCAAAGCTTTAATAGCTATGTACTTGCATGTTCTTTTGCCAATCTTCTAAGCCTATCACTATAGTCCAACTGGGTCATGAGTTTGTCATTGATGACCATGGGACTGGGAAGACCTTTGTCTCTTAGAATTTGAAACTTAGCCATGAACCTGTCAATGGCTACTTGCATGTTGTGGCACTTCTCTTCTAAGTTGTGCATGAGGTTTCTTTTGGAAAGAACCTTTCTAATCTCAATAATGGCTTCAGTTCTATCTTATATGTTAAGCTCTTGGATCTCATATATGTTTTTGTTGTTTAGGAAGTGGATGAGTCAATTTGCATCCTCTGGTTTGTATCCCAATTCTTCCTTCACTTCTTGAATGGCTTTAGTGGCTGTTTTCACCAATTCTGTTTTCTCAAATATAACTTGGATTGATGGCCAAATATCATTGACAGAGTCAATGATATTGGTCCAGAACATCTCTTTGCTCTATCCTAGTGGCTTCTGCAGTGTCAAATCTTTCTCCATAACCTTGAATTTCTCACCCATTCTTTAGGCTTTCTGTGTTTCTTCCCTTTGCTTAATTTGGTCAAGTTGGTAATCAGTTTCCAAACTTGCCACTTTCTCCTTTAATCTTTTCAACGCTATAGCCTAAATGGACATCTCCTCCATGGCTTTTACTAGCTCTGTTTTTCTTCTTAGTTGATGTTCTTGCTGCTGTAGTGGACTCAGTTGTAATTAGAAGTGTTGTGGTAGGTGGAGTTGTAGGTGCCAATGATGCTGGCAATGTGGAAGGAACTACTGTTGATATTATGGGGATGACAGTTCTGGAATTTGTGGTCAGGTTACTTTTCTTAGATTTAATTAAAGTGTCGAACTCCTTCTCTATCTCCTTGAGTTGATCATTTAGATTTAGGACCAAGTCCATGAGCTCTTCATGTCCTTGTTGTGCGTCTAAGACTTCATGTGTCTGCGAATGATGCAGGTGGGGTATCTTTAGCTACTTTTTTGGTGTAGCAATGTCATCGTTTTTCTTCTCGATTAGTTGTTCAACAGATTTTACATCTTTGGGATCATGTCCCGACTCTATGACTAAGTCCTCTAAGGACTTGATTCTAGTATCTTTGGCCTATGAGGAGGCGTTCTCCAACTGGAACTATGCCAATGTATTGTTAAGGGAGTTTTGGAGTTGGTGGGAAACAATGGCTTTCCCTATTAAGGTGGAGTATATCATCTCCACTATTTGCTTGTGTAGCTCAGTCTGGCCAATGGGATGAATATCCCTTGCCAGTACTTCAAAATCCACCCTTTTAAATCTGTTGTTGTCCTTGGCTGCTGAGTGGTTGGCTTGATCAAAGTCATTTTTATTTTCCCCTCCTTGACATCAAAGACTAGAATAAGCCTTGTTTGATTGGTAGGGGTCATTTTCAGATATTGTGCATAGGTTTGGGCTTTCAACCTCTCATTTCTAGCCTTTATTTCTTTGTATCTCTCCTTATTGTCTTGGTCTTTATCTGCTTGCATTCTAAAAGAGGATACCTCAACACTTTGTTGTCTTTCCAACATCTAAGTGTGTGATGTAGAAGGTTCTAGCATCCCTTCTGATGGAGTGGCATGCCTACTCCCCTCTCTTTATGTGCTTGCAACCTTAGATGTCTCCTCTATATATTCCTATTCAAAGATAAGATTTTACTCTTTGTCTCTTAGCCTGACTTGTCTCTGCATAGGCTTGTGATGTTGCTTTTTCTGAAGTAGTGGCCCCTTCCTTGTTTCTCTTGAGGCTTTTCTCCTCATTTAGAGGAGTCTGTAAAACTGGGGCGGTATTCATGGTGGTTTCTGTCATATCTGATTTCTTTGGTATGTCTGTTTGATATAGCACTTATGATAGGTCTAGTACTTCTCATCCCTCTAGCACCTGTGATTCTTCTAGCACCTACAGGAAAGAACCCTCATCAAGTTGTTTCTCTATGTCAATTAATGTGTTTTCCACAACAACTTCAGTACCATCCCTATCCTCTAAAGTGTTTTCCTCCCATTGCAATCAGTTGGTATTCCTTTCTATATCAGAGATGTGGTGATGAATATAGGGAGCCATCTTGTTTTTCTACCATGTTTTGCAGAAATCCAAGGGATCATATCTCCATATGAAGCTCTATTTTAGATTTAATCTTTGAAGGATTAGGTTTCCCTCCTTTCTAGCTTCTCTGCTATTACAAATAAAGGGACCGAATTGGTCTTTGATCTTGAGCTGGGATTTCTTTTTGGCTTTGACAAAGTTTACCTCATCTAAATTTATTATCTGCCCGTAGTACTCTAGAGAAAACAACCTCATTGGTAGGTATTTAAGTAGTTTGTATGGGGCCAACTCACACCCATAAATCCTGATCTTAGATTGGTTTTGGTACAAGTACAAATCACCTACTTTGAACTATTTTGAGAGTTGTAGGATCCGTTTTATATCTGAACTCATTCTTGGAGGAGGGCCTCCTATTAGGATTGTCATAATGGGATGTAAAAATAGGTCTATGAAGTCTGTATATGAATATGGAGAGTGATATTTATGAATCAATGGAGTCCAGAAAAATTACTAATTTAGGGTGACCTTTTGTGTCAAGCTTCTGGAGAGTAAATGGGAACTTATCTGCTTGGTAGTATAGAAAAAGATGATATAAAACAGAGGAGTACTTAAAAACTCTCTCATTACTCATTCTGAGGAACTGGTCATGCATCCTATTGGCTATAAACTTGGCATAATCATAGATGACAGTAGGAGGCTATCCTGGAGTGAAGATGGACATGAAAGCTAGGATGATTTCATCTATATACCCACTGGTGGTATAACCTATGACACTGGATATCATTGCTACAATGTCTTGAACAAATTGGGAAAATATGGTATACACATATGGACAAGGATCTCTTGGGATATGCTTTTCCTCCCTATTGAAAGTTTGGAACATCACAACAAGTTTAGCAATGGTAAGCTTGGGGAATTGGTCTAATAAGTCTCCAATTCAAATAGGGGTTAGGTTTTCTGTTGGTTGAAGTTGCAGCATCTCATTAATAGATTCAGCAGTGATGGTGAAAAGTATGGTCTGGTTAGGAGACATCACTACTCTTTGACTGGGGATATAATTTTCATAGTAGTAATGGACAATCTCTGGGAAAATGTGAACTTCAGGGAATTGATACTTGGGTAAATTTGACTCCTAAAGACCAATTTTATCAGCATGGTTCAGGTATTGGTCTCTGTATCAACAATATAGTTTGAGAGGAGATTCATGGATAGAGGTGTCCTTTATCTGGAAATCTCTATCAGCCAGGGGGAGGTGGTCTAGGTCTAGACGAGGAGTGGAAATAGGTCTAACATCCATGAAAATTGGGGCAACCATTCTCAGTTCTTGTGGATTTGAGAATGCGGGAGGTGATTTTCTGTCTTTTAAGGCAATGATGGTTCTGTACAAAGTAGGTTTTAGTTCCTAGAGTTTCTTTAATTAATTTTTTACCTTAACTAAGAAAACTCAGTAACTGGTTCTGAAATTAACAGGGTTTTCCAGTGAATTACGGCTTAAATACCTCTAATTAAGCAGAACTGGCTCTGAACAGGGTGACAGGAAACTACGAAAGGTTGAAAAGGTTCTAAGTAGGCTAGAAAGCAATTTGGGTGCTTTGTGGCATCTTTAGGGTGAAATTTGATGTAGGTTGATAGCTTTGACATTCGCAGGTGCGTGCATGAAGGTTTACAGTTGAAAAATGATAAAAACAAATGATTTGGGGCTTTTTGGCTTTATGTGTTAATGTCAATTTTGGCAGGTACGAGTGAACAATAGTCATTTTGTCGCGTAGTAGGGTGAACAATAACCATTTTGGCATGTAGCGGTTGAACGGTAAATGGTTTCTATTGCACCGCTTGTGGGTGCTCGGTGATATCGGTGGGAGGTCACTTGATTCCATATGTTTAATGACACATAGCATTGGGGGCTCAACAAAAAACGGGTTTTTCGGGTGGGTATTGTTTGGATGTCAAGCTCGCCGGAAATGGATAAGGGTCATCAAATGTGGAGGGAAGTGATCATATGGTGATTGGGCAGGGAAGTTCCATGGATGGTAGTGGGGGGCCCAACGGGTGCTTAAGTGCACTGGTTTTTAACTAGGGTATGGGGCTAGTTAATATGTGGGAGTTAAATATATACGAGGAAAAATGGTTTATATTTGCGGGATTTAATAAATAAAATTAGTAAGTATCAAAATGAGCAGAAAGGGTCACAATACCCTTAAGTAAATGGTTTTTCATTTTTGAATGATTTTCACATATTAACACAAATACTTAGGATAAGGTATTTTTGTGGGTTTTTGGTATGGAAATGATTTATGTGCGGGGATAAATACTTTTCTTAGTTAAAAGTATTTTAACCTTAGGAAAGGAGTATTATTAGGGAAAATGAATGAACTGAAGGGTGGAATGAATTTTTATGAGGGGGTTTTAGTACTTATTGCCTATAAGTCATTGAGCTGAGGACCGGGTACCTCCAGAAGTCAGAGAAATGCGCTGAGCCTCTTTGACTTAAAGGTTTTGGTACTTTGAACTTTACTGTGGCAAATTAGTTAAGTAAAAAGGTGAAATGAATGATGGAAGTTAATTAATTGACGTTGACATCTAATTTCATGCTTGATTGCCCATTCATCTATATAAATTTTATGATGGAAAGGATGATAAACATGCCTTGTGTTATCAATCATCATGCTTTTGCAACCTTTCTACTACTTACCCATCTACTCATCCTACCATTTTTACTTCTCTTTGTTAGGGTGCATTTGAGCTAGCAAACCCTTACCAAACATTTTTCTTTCTCTTTTGCAATAGTAAACTAACTAAATCTAACCTTATTACATCCAAGGGCTTAGATTAAATAGTTGAGCTCCTTTTATTTAATCTACCTATCTAATTATCTGCCAAGATTAAATAGTTTGGTCAGATTTTTATTCTCTATCTATAGACATGAAATTTAAAACATGAACTAAACAAGTTTAAACATTTTGACTATCATGGATTGTGGCAAAGCTTAAAAACTACTAAGAATCATTTATTATGCACAAAAAGTAAATAGTAGTGGCATTTTGGCTTGCTCACTTTCATGCTCTTTTCCTCTTCTTGGGGTTCATTTTTTTCATATTCTTTGAACTTTTTGTTCTTTTTGTCCTTTGATTATTCTTTTAGGACATACCCTCTTTACGTTTTTTAATTTTTTGAAATGGAAAACATTTGCAAAAATAAAAGATATGTACATATTACAAGTTTAATCTTAGGCATTCAAAAATTATGACTCCTATTGGTATAGGAACCTAACATTGGCTCCACTTGGGGATGGCATTTCCTAGTGAAATGTCAAGAAATTTGTAGACCAATGGCCTTCTAAATTGTTATGATATTACCCTGTAACTTTTGATTTCATGTTTCTACATTATTACTATTTATGACAGTAAAACTTTTGAATCTTACGACCTTCTCTTCGGGCTTCAACTCTAAAAATCACCATCCAATCAACTCTAGACTTTTGAAAAATAAAGTATGTAAAAATGATTAGTGAAATCAGTAACTAGTTTCAATGTAGTGTTTGAGAATTTGACCATTAACTATTCCTCCTTCTGATTTTGTGCCATCCATTTCTTTGAGGAAGAAAGCATTATTACTCCTTAAAGCATAAATGATATATGGGCCTTTCCATAGGAAATCAAATTTCCCATGTTTACCTTTATTGTCTCTCCTTGAATCCCATTTTAGAACTTTGTCCCTTAGGTAAAAATCTTCTGCCTTAGTCCTTCTATAAAAGGTCTTCTTGATCTTTTCTTGCACAACTTGAGATTTGATGTACACTTCTTCCTTGGTTTGCTGTAAGTGAATTGTTTGGTTGATTTTTCTTTGGATGTCATTTGGTTCAACTTGCAACTCTTGGAGCAGCTTCATCACTGGCGTTCCCAAGGAAGATGGGAAAACAACTTCCATTACCAATGGATTTATTTGTGGTTAGCCTATCTTCCCATAAGGCATTTACTAGCTTTTCGTTCCATGTTTTTTTGTTATCCTCCAACAAATTTTTGATGATATTTACTAGACTTTTGTTTGAGGATTTTGCCAGTCCATTTCCTTGAGGGGAATAAGTTGTGGAGTGGACCAAGGTTATATGATACTTATTACAGAAATCAACCATTCTTTTGGATTTGAAAGTTACTGCATTATCAGTGATAATTTTGGTTGGGCACCTGAATCTAGATAGGATGTTGGCCTCAATGAAGGTTATTACAACGATGTAAGTGGCTTGCCTTGATGGTATGGCTTCTATCGATTTAGTGAATAGTTTGTAGCAGTGAGTATCCATCTATGTTGGGTAGAGGAAGGTGGGTGGATTTCACCAATGAAGTCAAGACCCCATTTTTGAAAAGGTGCTTCAGGAGAGATTGGCTTTAGGGGCAAGGGTAAAAGATTTTTCTTTCCTTCAAAAAATCTGACATTTATGACATGAGGTTACAAATTTCTTTACATCAGAAAACAATGTAGACCAATAAAAACCGGCTCTAAGAATCTTGTCAGCAATGGTTTTCTAGTAAATATGTCCTACATAGTCACTTGCATGAAACTCTTGTAACACATTGTGAGATTTCTCTCTCAATAAATAGTTAAGAAGGATACCTTCATGATTACTCGAAAACAAAGCATCATCAATTATACAAAATTTAAAAGATTTCATTTTTAAAAATCTACTTTTGGTCCTAGATAACTTAGGAGGAGGTTGTATATTTTGTAAAACATATATGATGTTAGCATACTATGGTGATTCAATAAAGGCCTGGCTGATTGGTGGAGTCGCCATCTCCTCTTCATTATCCATTTATGCAATAAAATTTATGTCTAAGGCCTGACAGTTCGATTCATCCATGAGCTTGGCTAAACCTTGCCCTTTGATTAACTTTGTTGGTTTGATTTCTAGGACATATTCTAATATAGTAGCTATCCATTCCCCTCTCTTTCCATCTGGACCTTCCTAAGTTAGGATTTCCTTGACTACTGCATTGGGGACATAGGCTATTATATGATAATATAAAATGTAAACCCTAAAATCTTTAATAGCTTTGACCAAAGCAAAGGCTTGCTTTTCCATTATATTGTATTTTAAGGGGCATCCCTCAGGGCTTTGCTAAAAAAGGCAATAGGTTGTTCATAACCCTGATCATTCTTCTATAGTAGGAATGTAACAAATGTGTGTTCTGAGGCAAAGGGAAATATAATGAAATCCCTATCAAGCTTTGGATTGATCAAAACTGGTGTTTTTGTTAAGGCTAGCTTAATATCTTCAAAGGATCTCTTACCCTCAATTGTCCGTTTTATGGAAAAATCTTTTTTCAACATATTGTTTGATGATCTAATTAATTGTGCTAAGTTAGAAATAAATCTCCTAAGAAAGTTAATTTTTCCTAAAAAGTCTTGTAATTCTGTAATGCTCCTAGGATGTTGTATATGTAAGATGGCTTAAATTCTTGCAGGATCTATTCGGATACCATATTTTGAGATTATATGGTATGATAACTTTCCCTCTTCTAACCCAAATAAAGATTTCTTGGGATTCAAAGAAATTCCATACTTCCTACATTTGATGAAAACCTACCTTAGATGATCTAAGTGTTGTTTATCAGATTTTGAGAATACAGGGATGTCATCTAAGTATATTACTAGGAAGTCATGAATTTCCTTAGAAAACGCTATGTCCATGGCTCTTTGGAAAGTGGCCCCTATGTTCTTTAATCCAAAATGCATCTTCACATATATGAATGTTCCATAAGGAGTACTAAATGCATTTTTGCCTGGCCATCTGGGTGAACTAAAATCTGATTGTAACTGGAAAACCCATCCAATAATGAGATTCTAGTTGACCCTACTAACCTTTGTAAGATATGATTCATTTTAGGGAGATGA
This sequence comes from Pinus taeda, assembly GCA_000404065.3. Taxonomy (NCBI): domain Eukaryota; kingdom Viridiplantae; phylum Streptophyta; class Pinopsida; order Pinales; family Pinaceae; genus Pinus; species Pinus taeda. Next base: position 102,745 of record APFE030577502.1, on the reverse strand, counting down.
TAATTGTCTTTGAGTGAAGCTTTATTAAGAATCCTGAGATCAACACAAAGTCTGATCTCACTAGTTTTTTCGTTGTGGGCACCAAATTTGAAACCCAATCAAAGAATCTAACTAGTGCTATTATCTTGGCCTCATACATCCTTGATATTTCCTTTTCAATAGAAGGCAATAGGATGGGATTAATGCTACTAAGCTTTTGTCTGAAAGGTTTTTGGTCTTCTTTTATGGGGATGGTGTGTTTATGATGCTGGTGTTATAGGACTTGACGTCCTCATAACTCCAAGCAAAGACATCTTGGAATTGTTTTAATAATTCAAGGTATTTCACTTTTTCAATAGGAGGTAAGGACTTTGAATGTTTAATCAATTTTGGATTTTCCTTAGTGCCTATATTACACTCCTCAATATCAGATTTTAAGGGTTCCATCTTTGGTTTTCTAGGGACATCATTTGAATCAAACAAGTCTTCCAAAGGGGTTAATCCTTTGGGCAATTTGACATTAATGATTTCAGAGTCTTTGTTAATTATCTGATCAATTTCAACTTTCTTTAGCTTTTCTACATCTAATTTTTTAAATTCAATGGGATGAAATATATCTATCATTTCATATTCTATTTCATTAATTTCTATTTCATCTTTAAAGTCAAGATCAAATGTTATGTCAATATCTAGATTACTATTTACAAATTTTTCTTATAAGGTTATAAAATTGTTTATCCGTTGGTCATTAGTGAATACTTGCCAGTTTTTCAAGTTATCTAGGATAGCAGGTCTATGCCTAACCTCAGCAGTGTATTGATGGTTAGGTTGAAATGGTAACTTACAAGTGCTGACAAACATTGCTAAACTATGAGCCTACATATTATGTTTCCTTGGGATGACTACAAGCTTAGTTTCTAGGAAAGTATTCATTATTTCTACAACTATTCCCCTATAAAAGCTTAACCTAGGATCTCTGGTCATATATACAGCATTAATTTGTTTTATAACCAACTCAGAATCTCCCATAATATAAACTCTTATAGCCCCTAGCTTCCTAACTCATTTAATACCTAAAAGAAATGCTTCATACTCAGCCATATTGTTAGTGCATTTGAAATTTATTCTGTAAGCATGGCCCTCTGAGTGATCATTCTTTAGGTTGTACATCCATACTCCTGCTCCTACTCCTAACTTATTTACTAACCCATCAAATTCAAGGTGCCATAATATCTCATGTTCATAATTCTTACTGCCTAGGGGAACAAAATTTTCATTGTTTGAGGTGTTTTGATCTTTTTTTTTATCGAAAAGCTCTTGTGTTTGGACAGTTTCACTTTTAGATGTAACTGCAATTTATTTTGGTTCTAAAAAATTTTTGTTTGAAGTAGTTTGTTGTGTTCATTCAGAATTATACAAAATAAAAGAATCAATGTCAAAATGCATTGAATAGATAGGAATGTTTTGAGGTCTATCCTGGCTACTCACTACATATTTCATTATGGTCTCTCTGTACAGCTTTTTAGGATGTCCAAAGACTGAGATTGTGGCATATGACATGTCAAGTGGTAAAGATCATTAGAGTTTAGCCCCACATGATCTAGACAATAACATCCCATATTTAGGTGGGATGTTAGTGACAACTATATCCATGAGAATGGTCTTAGCAGGATATTGTACTAAGGAAACACACAGGCCTTTTCTTAACCCTAGACACTTTACTTGACATGAGTCAAATGAAAATAAGTCCTTGTACGGTCTAATAATGTCCAAGTTTAGTTTTTCCATAACCCATTCAGACATTAAATTGTGTGAAGCCCCTGAATCTAACATTACATTGCGTAAGATTTTATCATGAATGCTAAGGCTAATATAAAAGGGTCGTACCCCTCCTTCTAGTGGTTTTCCATTAACATCAGGACCAAATATAAATTCTTTCTGATCATCAAAAAAGTTGACAGAGTCTTCATTCTCAACAAAGTTTAAGGTTTTGTTTATTTGAGACTTATAGGTTTCACTTTTAATGAGCTCTATTAAGGGAACTGAGATATTCAGTTTAGCCACCTCTACTCCCAAATTGAAAGGCAAAGGATCTTTCTTTGTTTGAGGGCTTGGAATTTTCATAGTAGGAATTTGAGTAGATTGCTCTTCGTTTTATGTGTTTGAGATATTTTTGTGTGGATTTTATAATATAGTGTTTAGAGAATGTTCCACTGTTTACTTAGAGGGGACTGAAGTGGATGGTTGACCATTAGGGGATTGATTAGAGGTTATATCTACAATGGTGGGACCAGGAGGGTTTTGGTTTGACCTAGGGAGGATTTGGAGAGTTGTAATAACTAGGGCTGCTTTGATTTTCTTAGGTTGACTCGGGATTGTTTTCTTGGTTTGGTCAGGAGTATAAATATTCTTTTCACTCATCAAGTTGTATTGCTTGTGCACTTCAAATATAGTAGAGTCATACCCTTTTTTATAATCGAATGATTCTCTAGACTGGGTCTGTAACTGCTGCAACATATGCAATTCTTGCTCATCTACGGTCAGGAAGACAGTTTCCTCCTCACCCAATCCTATAAAGTTAATGTGTGTGCCTTGTTCAGGGTCATCTAAATGGGATGTTTCAGCATAGTTTTCTTGAAAGGGAGGCATAATATTCTGATTAGGTCCATTCTTCCTAGTATTCTGATTCTGATTCTTTCTAAAGTTTGGGTTTCTAACTTGAGTTTCCTGTTGATTATCCCATTGAGGCCTCCTCTCAATGTTCTCTATCTTATCCATCAGTTTTTCCATAGCTTTGGTTAGGACATCTATATTAAGGTCAAAGGGTGAGGCTTCATCTTTGGCAGATCCTCTCCTTTCATTCCTAACCCTAGTTCTTTTTGTGAGCAAGTTGGCTTCTACATTAATTGCTACACTCTGCATGTCTTCTAAAGTTGGAGGATTTCTCCCTCTGAGTTGGAATGCCATATGAGTATCAAACCCATCAGGAAACTTTATCAGTGCTAACTCAGGTGGGGTCTAATATTGACTGGTATTACATTGTATATATTCTTAAATCTGGTACAGTAATCCTGGATTATTTCATTTGGTCCTCTTTCAATGTTTTCTTATTCTGAAAGTATTTGTAGAGGATTCTTTTTATTTTACCATCTATTAAAAAATTGTTGATAAAATACATCTAAACTATCTATGCTATTAGTAGGTAATGATATAAACCATTTCCTAACATCACTAGCTAGAGTCTAAGCAAAATGTCTCATTTGAACATCTCCAATATCAATTTCATGCAATTCAAAGTAGTCTGTCATTTTGTTTACATGTTGTTGTGCTATATAAGGTCCTATGATATCAAATTGGACAATTTTGTTCTGGTAGTCTTGTGGCATGGCACCTAGTGGAGCAAGTAACACAAGAGGAGCATATCTATTTGCCATGTCTCTAAGTTGTGCAGGGCTAAGAAGTGGGGTTGGGGTACTAGGAGATGATACAATAGTTGATAGAGAACTAGGAGTAATAGGTGATTGATGGGTAATGGTAGGTTGGTAGGAAAGTGAAGTTATAAATGGAGGCGAAGAATGAAATTCAGAGGTGGAAGGGAATAATGGTGAACTAAAGGGAGTTAAAACTGGTTTCGAAAGCTCAGGGATCTTAGCAGTAGTAGGGGATAACTAACAGGAATTTAGAATATACTCATCCCTTTTGAACATCAAGATCTGGAATAAACTCTGGATCTAGAACTATGTCATCAAGTGCACTTTCAGACCTGGTTCTAAATAGGGAAAGGTCAAATGACTCATCAAAGGGGAGGTCTTCTAGGAACAACCACTCATCAGGTCATGAATCTACTTTGATTGAAGGTGCTAGATTTAGTGAACTTTCTTATCTTCTGGATCTTCTCGAAATCAGGTTGGGATTATCCACTACTTGGGCAGGGTTTGGATCTGTATTAGCCATAGTATAGTAAGTTCTCCTTGAAGCCAGAATTTCAAGCTTTTTATAATTACTTCCTTTTTGTGAAATTTTGTAAATAACTTCTGATAAACCTTTCAAGAGGCTTGAAATAAAGATTTGAAATTTTCTCAAAGGTATATTAGGACTGAGGGTTTGAGTCCCTAGTATGGTTACCATTATGTTATCACTCAAAATTTTTCACTAGAAGTTATCAAAAGAAGGAATAATCTAAGGTAACCACAAACCAATATATTAGGCTCATGTTATAGCCAACCTAAGTCCAGAGAGTGCTCTCTCTTTATAATTTAGCTTTGCTTTTATGAGATTTTAGGCTAGTTCTTAGTGTTCATGGGGTTTTGATTTTGGATTGAAGGTTGGGTGGTGGAATTCTTGGAGCAGATGGATAGAGCTAGGTATTCAAGCCATTGGGCTATGGAGTCAATAAATGGATAGCATAACTAGACCAGATCATTAGAGGAAATGTTCATAGGGCAGGCTATCAAAGCAAGAGGCAAATCTTCAGGTCTAAAGGGTGAAGTGCTTCTAACCAGGGTCAAAGGGCACTTAAGAATCCTTGAACTGGGATCAGAATGAAGAACAAAGGGTGATCATAAACAAAGGGCAGTTAAGAATCCTTTTCTATAGACCAGAGGGGAAACTATAGAAGCTAAGGAATAGTTAATAATTCCCTAGCTAAGATAGTTTAGGAGAAAACATTCAAAATGTAAAATAGTCAAGACAAAGTGCATTCAAGCAATTTCTGAAATATCATTTCTTGTTATACATTTAGATTGTGGAAACAAACAAGATTATGAAGAAACGTAAGAAAAAAAATAAACATGAGAGAATTCTTATATGTATTTCACTTAACACAAGAATCCTACAAAATACCTAATCTTTATTCCTTGATCCAGCAAGCCAATCCAGTCATTGATACAATAGAACTCTTATTTGAGAGAAAAAGTCTATAGAAATGTCCTGGAATCCACACTACATACCTCGAAATGAGAAGGATTTATACAAAAAAATAATTACAAAATCTCTCATAACAATTTGAGATTTAATTTATGGAATAAAACATCTTCATGCATGAAGATAGACACAGATGTAGAATTGCTTCTTGTTGACCCTCTTATTATGGTGTTGCTAGATGTTTCTGTTGAGTTTTGAGCCCTTTAAGCTGGCTGATAGTTGTGGTGTTTCTACGCTGGAATATTCTTTACTTTGATCTTTCACTGATACTCTTTGACTCTGTTACTCTTTGACCCTGTTGATCTATCTTTTACCTGTTTCACCTGGCTGCTTGCAGATTTATTGTGGAAATGTTTTGATGTAAAACTTTTTCATAGTAAATTTGTCATTTTCTCACACCATTCTTCCTCAAGTTACTTTTCTTTCAACATTCTTTTGGAAATTTTTCTACCTCTGTATATTTTTCGAAAGTGGGCTTGGTGAAAAAAAAATGTTTTATCTCATGTTCTAGGAAAAACAGGGTCTCCAATGTATCATATAATACTTTGCCTATTCGCAAAACTTTAATAGATGATGTACTTGCCTGTTCTTTTTCTAATCTTCTGAGCCTATCACTATAGTCCAATTGGGTCATGATTTTTTCATTGATGACCATGGGACTGGAAAGACCTTTGTCTCTTAGAATTTGAAACTTAGCCATGAACCTGTTGATGGCTACTTGCATGTTGTGGCACTTCTCTTCTAAGTTGTGCATGAGGTTTCTTTCAGAAAGAACCTTTCTAATCTCCAGAATGGCTTCATTTATGTATTTGATGTTAAGCTCTTGGATCTCATATCTATTTTTGTTGTTTAGGAACTGGATGAGTCGATTTTCATCCTCTGTTTTGTCTCCCAATTCTTCCTTCACTTCTTGAATGCCTTCAGTGGTTGTTTTCACCAACTCTGTTTGCTCAAATTTAACTTGGATTGATGGCCAAATATCATTGACAGATTCAATGATATTTTTGTGGAGCATCTCTTTAGTCTATCCTAGTGGCTTCTGCAGTGTCAAATCTTTCTCCAGGACTTTGATTTTCTCACCCATTCTTTGGGCTTTCTGTGTTTCTTCTCTTTGTTGAATTTGGGCAAGTTGGAAATCGGTTTCCAAACTTGCCAATCTCTCCTTTAATCTTTTGAGCTCTGTAGCTTGGATGGACATCTCCTCCATGGCTTTTACCAGCTCTATTTTTTTCTTAGTTGATGCTCCTGTTGTTGTAGTGGACCTAGTTGTAATTGGCAGTGTTGTGGCAGGTGGAGCTGTAGGTGCCAATGATGTTGCCAATGTGGAAGGAACTACTGTTTATACTGTGTGGATGATAGTTCTGGAAGTTGTGGCCAGGTTACTTTGCTTCGATTGAATTAAAGTGCCCAACTCCTTCTCTGTCTCCTTGATTTGATCGTTTAGCTTTAGGACCAAGTCAATGAGCTCTTCATGTCCTTGCTTACCTCTAGGACTTCATGTGTCTGCTGGTGATGCAGGTGGGGTACCATTAGCTACTTTGTTAGTGTAGCAATGTCATAATTTTTCTTCTTGATTAGTTTTTCTATGGCTTTTACATCCTTGGGATCATGTCCCAACTCTATTACAAGTCCTGTAAGGACTTCATTCTAGTATCTTTGGCCTGTGAGGAGGCCTTCTCCAACTGGAATTGTGCTGATATATTGTTAAGGGATTTTTGTAGTTGGTGGGTGGCAATGGCTTTCCCTGTTAAGGTGGAGTATATCATCTCCCCTATTTGCTTGTGTAGCTTAATCTGGTTAATGGGATGAATATCCCTTGCTAGTATTTCAACATAAACCCTTTTAAAACATGTTGTTGTCCTTGGATACTAAGTGGATGGCTTGATGAAATTCATTTGCATTTTCCCCTCTTTGACATCAAAGGCTGACCTAAGCCTCATTTGATTAGTAGGGGTCATTTTCAGATACTGTGCATACATCTGGGCTTTCAGCCTCTCATTTCTAGCCTTTATTTATTTGTATCTCTCCTTAATGTCTTACTCTTTCTCTACTCGCATTCTGAAAGAGGATACGTCAACACTTTGTTGTCTTTCCAACATCTGAGTGTATGATGTGGAAGGTTCCAGGATGCCTCCACATGGAGTGGCATGCCTGCTCACCTCTCTTTCTATGCTTGTAACCTCAACTGTCTCCTTTGTATATTCCTATTCAGAGACAAGTTTTACTCCTTGTCTCTTAGCCTAGCTTGTCTCTACATAGGCTTGTGATGTTGCTCTTTCTGAGGTAGTGGCCCCTTCCTTGTTTCTCTTGAGGCTTTTCTCCTCATTTAGAGGAGTCTGTAGAACTGGAGGGGTACTCATGGTGGTTTCTGGCCTATCTATTTTCTCTAGTATGTCTGTTTGATCTGGCACTTCTGATAAGTCTGGTACTTCTGATCCCTCTGGCACCTGTGATTCTTCTGGAAAATGTAGGAAAGAACCCTCATCAAGCTGTTTTTGTAGCTCAATTAATGTGTTTTCCACAACAACTTCAGTATTATCCATGTCCTCTAAAGTGTTTTCCTCCCATTGCACTTGGTTGGCATACTTTTCTATCTCAGGGATGAGGTGATGAATATAGGGAGCCATCTTGTTTTTTTGCCTTCTTTTGCAAATGAAATCCAAGGGATCATGTCTCCATATGAAGCTTTGTTTTAGATTTAATCTTTGAAGCATTAGGTCTGCCTCATTTCTAGCTTCTCTACTATTACAAATAAAGGGACCTATTTTGTCTTTGATATTGAGCTGGGCTTTCTTTTTGGCTTTGACAAAGTTTACCTCATCTGAATTTATTATCTTCTTGTAGTACTCCAGAGAAAATAACCTCATTGTTAGGTATTTAGGTAGTTTGTATGGGGCTAGCTCATAGCCATAATTCCTGATCTCAGTGTGGTTTTGGTACAAGGGCCAATCACCTACTTTGAACTGCTTTGAGAGTTGTAGGATCCTTTTTATATCTGAATTGATTCTTGGAAGAGGGCTTCCTATCAACGTTATCATAATGGGATGTACAAATAGGTCTATGAAGTCTGTATATGACTATGGAGAGTGATATTTTTGGATCAATGGAGTGAAGAAAATTATTGATCTAGGGTGACCTTTTGTGTCAAGCTTCTGGAGAGTAAAGGGGAACTTATCTGCTTCGTAGTATAGAGAAAGGTGATATAAAACAAATGAGTACTTAAAAACTCTCTCATTACTCATTCTAAGGAACTGGTCATGCATCCTATTAGCTATAAACTTGTCATAGTCATAGATGACGGCATGAGGTTGTCTTGGAGTGAAGATGGACATGAAAGACATAATGATTTCATCTATATACTCATTGGTGGTATAACCTAGGATATTGGATATCATTGCTACAATGTCTTCACTAATATGGGAAAAAATGGTATATACATATGGAGTAGGATATTTTGGGATATGCTTTTCCTCCCTAATCAATGTTTCAAACATCTCAACAAATTTAGTACTGGTAAGCTTGGGGAATTGGTCTAATAGATCTCTAATTGAAATAGGGGTTAGATTTTTCCCTCATTGAAGTTGCAACATCTTAGTAATAGATTCAGCAGTGATGGTGAAATGTATGGTCTGGTTAGGAGACATTGTTGCTCTTTGACTGGGGATGTAATTTGCATGGTAGTAATGGACAATCTCTAGGAAAATCTGAACTTCAAGGAATTGATACTTGTGAAATTTGGACTCCGAAAGACCAATTTTATCAGCATGGTTCAAGTAGTGGTCTCTGTATCGGTAGTATATTTTGAGAGGGGATTCATGGACAGAGGTGTCCTTTATCTGGAAATCTCTATCAGCCAGGGGGAGATGGTCTAGGTCCAGATGAGGAGTGGAAATAGCTCTAACATCAACAGTGATTGGGGCAACAATTCTCAGTTCTTATGGATTTGAGAATGGGGGAGGTGATTTTCAGTATATTAGGGCAGTGATGGTTCTGTACAGAGTAGGTTTGAGTTGCTAGAGTTTCTTTAATTAATTTTTTACCTTAACTAAGAAAACTCAGTAACTAGTTCTGAAATTGACAGGGATTTCCAGTGAATTATGGCTTAAATACCTAGAATTAAGGAGAACTACCACTAAATAGTGTGACTGGCAATTACGAATGATTGAAAAGGCTCTAAGTAGATTGGAAAGCAATCTGGGTGCTCTGTAGCATCATTAGGGTGTAATTGGGCGTAGGTTGATAGCTTCAACTTTTGCAGGTGCGTGCATGAAGGTTTATAGTGGAAAACCGATAAAGGCAAATGATTTGGGGCTTTTTGGCTTTGTGCACGAAAGTCAATTTTGGCGAGTACTAGTGAACAATAGTCATTTTTTCCGGTAGCGGGGTGAACAATAACCATTTTGGTGTGTAGCGGGCGGGCGGTAAATGGTTTCCATCACACCATTTTTGGGTGCTCGGTGCGATTGGGGAGAGGTCACCCGATTCCATACGTTGATTGACACATAACATCGGGGGCCCGGCAGAGAACAACTTTTTCGAGAAGGTATTGTGCAGATGTTGAGCCCGCCCAAAATGGATAAGGATCGTCAAATGTGGAGGGAAGCAATCATACGGTGATTGGGCAATGAAGCTACACGAAGGGTAGTGGGGGGGCTGACAGGCGCTTAACTGCAGTGGTTTTATGGTTAATGAGGGATTAAAGTAGGGTTAAGGCATCATGGTTTGGATAGAACATCATAGTTTATATTTAAACTAGGGTATGGGGCTAGTTAATATGCGAGAGTTAAATATATACAAGGAAAAAGGGTTTTTATTTTCCGGATTTAATAAATAGACTTAGTAATTATCAAAATGAACAGAAAGGGGTACAATACCCTTAAGTAAATGCTTTTTCATTTTTGAATGCTTTTCGCATATTATAACAAATACTTAGGATAAGGTATTTTTGTGGAATTTTTATATGAAAATGATTTATGTGCGGGGATAAATACTTTTCCTAGGTAAAAGTATTTTAACCTTAGGAAAGGAGTATTATTAGGGAAAATGAATGAACTAGAGGGGGGGGTGAATTTTTATGAGGGGTTTTTGTGCTTATTGCCTATAAGTCATTGGGTTGAGGTTTCGGTCCCTCCAAAAGTCAAAGAAATGCTCTAAGCCTCTTTGACTTAAAGTTTTTGGTACTTTGAACTTTATTATGGGAAATTAGTTAACTAAAAAAGTGAAATGAATGAGGGAAGTTAATTAAGCGACTTTGACATCCAATTTCATGCTTGATTGCCCATTCATATATAGAATGTTAATGGAAAAGATGATAAGCATGCCTTGTGTTGTCAATCATCATTCTTCTACAACCTTTCTACTACTTACCCATCTACTCATCCTACCTTTTTTACTTCTCTTTATTAGAGTGAATTTGAGCTAGCAAACCTTTATCAGATATTTTTCTTTCTCTTTTACAATAGTAAACTAACTAAATCTAACCTTATTACATCCAAGGGCTCAGATTAAACAGTTGAGCTCCTTTTCTTTACTCTACCTATCTAATTATCTACCAATATTAAACAGTTTGGTCAGATTTTTATTCTCTATCTATAAACATGAAATAACCAAGTTTAGACATTTTGACTATCATGGATTGTGGCAAAGATTACAAATTGCACAAAATCATTTATTATTGACAAAAAGTGAATATTAATGGCATTTTGGCTTGCTCACTTTCATGGTCTTTTTATTTTCTTGGGGTTCATATTTTTTATCTTTTTTTACCTTTTTGTTCTTTTTGTCCTTTGATTATTCTTTTAGGACATAGCCTCTTTACATTTTTTAATTTTTTGAATATGGAAAACATTTGCAGAAAGCAAAAGGTATGTACATTTTACAGGTTTAATCTTAGACATTAAAAAATTATGACTTCTATCGTTATAGGAAAATAATAGTACATAGACTTACCCAGTGATGGAAGCTTCACAAGTCCAAACACATCACTGTGCAGAAGCTCTAATATATGTTTCGCCTTCTTACCACCAGATAGGAAACTCACCCGATTTTGCTTCCCATATACATGATTTTCACAGGAATCAAAATCCAAAGAGCTATTAGTAATACCTTCTACCATACCTTTACCATCAAGTATTCGAAGTCCCTTTTCTTCAATATCTCCAAGCCTTTGATGCCATAGCATGGTCTTTTCTCCAGAAAACATTATCTCTTCTGCTCCACTTTCGAGAACCACAAAATTGTTGCACCCATAAACAATAGTTCTACCTTGTAGCTTTTACATATTTCCAATCCGAACTCCCCGCATCAATACCAAAACTCCCCATACCATCTTGCAGGTATCCTTCTCGAACACTGTTTTTAGACCTGCATCATCCAACTTGCTTATAGAAATTAGATTTCTAGCCAATGCACGAATATGCAAAACACCCGAAAGTGTTCTGATCCTTCCACCTTGCAAATGCAACTTAACTTTTACATGACCAACAAGTCTAGCCTTCATGTCATCCCCCAAGAACACATCACCACCACCATATTTCCCATACTCGCAGAACCACTCTCAATGGGGAGTGAAGTGAAAGGATGCACCTAATCAATCAACCATGCCTCATGATCTACATGTGTACTTGAAGAATCCAAGTACACATCACCACCTTCATTTGAGGTGGTTTTCACCTTTGTAGAAGGAGCATCATGAGATCCCTATCCTTTGTTAGGAGTTTTAGATTTATAGTCCCTTTTGTAGGCCCTTCCTCTCCGCATCTCCTACACACCTTTATAGGTTTTACTGTATATTTACACCTCCCACTTGATGAATTATTTTTCTTTTTGTTCTGGGACCTTCCTCATACAGACAAAACATCACCATTCTGGCTCTCCATATTTTTCCTTCTCATCTCCTCTATCAGTAAGGATGAGACTATTTCATCAAATTGCAAGGAAGTTGCATTGCTACTTGTTGCAATAACTAGACTATCCCATAAACATGGTAGAAAACACAACAAACGGATGCACTTATCTTCATCTAAAATTTTAATATCAATAGATAAATACTAAATTACCATAATATTAAATGTCTTCATATGCTCTGTCACCAAGTCTCCATCTTTTATCCTTAGGTTATACAACTTTTTTCGTAGGAACATTTAATTCACCAGAGACTTAGATCGGTACAATGTCCCTAACTTGTCCCACAAAGCCTTCATTTTAGCTTCCCCTGATACATTCAACAATACTGAATCCGGGACACACAATTTTATTGTGTTCTTTGCCTTACGATCCAACTTCTTCCATTCTTCATGGGACATTCATGTTGGTTTAGTACCTGATTCTTCCACAATCCATTGATCTTTATCCACTAACAAATCCTCCATCTTGAGTTTCCACAACTCAAAACTCTAACCATTAAATTTCTCGATCTCTATCTTTCCACTCCTCTCCATCTTCTTTCACCACCAGAATTGATTCAAAATATCTCCCACTGAACAGGGTCTACCACAGGCCTGAGCGAAAGCCCTCAGCAACAATGACATCCCCTTGAAGCCAAAATAGCTCTGATACAAAACGTAGGTTTTAACCCCATACAGAAATTACCTACATACGAATTCTAAAACACAAAAAATAAGTAATGCGAGAGCATAACACATAAAACACATATACACAAAGATTTCCCCTGGATCCCAAAACTAGGACTACCAACATGATTTTTCATTATATTCCTTTCAATGTTACAATAAATATATATACATGCCGAAGCATCCAATACCATGGACTGAAAACTATTGCACCCAAAATGATGTGCAAAAACCATGCACAAAACCATAGGTAGGTTCACCCATCTAACACGGGGTTCCAAAAAAATTTCCGCGGGGCACTACCCCGGAACCCATACAAGGGGGGCTAAATTCCCCCGTCAAACCCCCTATGCCCCCCCCGACTGCGTAATCATCACAACAAAGCGGGGGCTCCACCCCCCCTCTAACCCCCTGCTTAACTAGGTGGGCTAGTCGTGGAAAGAATATAACACAACCCAACAATAATAATATTTATTTCTGTAATTGGTTCCATAACACTATTGCTTGCTCTATTATTGGAAGCAAATGCTTCAGTTTTTAGATATCATTTATGGTGTATGATTATGTATGTGGCTTTTCAGTATTATTGTTCATTATTTATTCAAATGCTCATTTATAATATGGTCAACCTATCTTGCAGAGTTAATCAAAAATGAGATTAGAAAGTAGCACTTGTATAAGGATAAACCTTTATCTCCTTGAGCTTCTAACTATCTAATAGTTTCATCTTGTAGACTTCCTACTTTATACATGTAATGTATTTGAACTATATCAGTATTGTGGCATGAATCTTTTGGTCCTTATGCATATGTTGTATTAGTTGTTGGATTTATTTATAGTTAAGTGTCTAGTAACCACTTGTTAGGCATTCAATTGTTCATAATTATTTTAACAAGGATTAGATCTTGTGAATTATTTCCCTAGTCTAGTTCCTTCTTTTTATTTCAATTCCTACATGCTTCTTTTCCCATCCTTTCAATTTTCTCTTTATTGAGAGTAGAACTAATCCTCCCTTCATTTGATTTAGGTCTAGGATTAGATGCATTTTAAATTATACTTTGCATTTAGTTATACTTTCTTCATTCTATAAATCCTCTTAGCAAAGAGCCGAATTTTAGTTGTGGCTTAATTGAGCCCCAAATCAGCTGAAGGATCACTTTCTTGCCTGATCAGCAAGAGGACCGATTTGATGTCTCTTCTCTATTGGTAGATGAAATTCATACTTTAAGCAAGTGGGGATAGAGAGAAGGTAATTGGGCCTAGTTTGACCAGTCAGAGCCACTATACCAGATGGAAAAGGAGTTGCCCTAAGTTCCTTATGGGGTGGCTTTCACTGATGTTGAGGCAAATATTTTCGAACATTCAACATTTTTTGTGCTAGAAGGATGTCCAATGAATTGTTTTCTTTGAATATATATTCTATTTAATATGGCCCCATGTAAAATAATTCCTTGGAGTTACTTTATTGGACCTCGTCTAAAAACCATTCTAGTAAAGGTAGCCAAGATCCTATCTCAAGTAAAATATAATGGTAAGACATCTGCTTTCATCTCCTTCAATTTATCTTAAGTTGCAATAATTTCAATATTGACGAAGATATTATTTGTAGAATATTTACTCTAACTTTGATATGAAAAGCCAAAGATTGGTGCTTTTTACTTCTAGTTTCCTCTGTACATAGTTGGGATGAATTTTTGAATATTTTCCTTCACACATTTTAGGCATATGACTACAAGAAGGTTTGTGATCAGTTAGAAGAATTGTGTAGGATGGAAGGTGAGACTTTGGATATGTTTTATGTTAGATTTAAATTAATTTTAATGCACTGTTGGTCCAAATATTTTCATCCTCATATCTAATTGATTGGAGGGTTTAGGCAATTAGTGTCTCTATCCCTTTATAACTAATGAGAACCATAAAGTATAGCCTTTGTTGACAGTGATTTCATTTCTCCAAATGACAATTTAGATTCCTCGCAAGTTGATATTATAAATGATAATGCTAGAAATTATCCAAATTTACATAATGTTGATCATTGAGTGAGTGGAATTGAACAAAATTCATAATCTAGTGGCAGCAATCAGTAATAACTATATCAATAGAAATTAAATCAACTAGAGAATTGATGAGCCTTGGTATTTCAACACGAATGTTGCAACTCCCAAGGCTACAAACTTTAATTATCAACCCGAGTGTCGTACAAACTTAAGAGGTGTTAGCACTATATGTGCGGCATACAATGTGTCCTTCTTTGTTGTCATGATGTAATGGAGTGCATGTACTGAAGTCAAATCCTAAACTAATTGTAGCAAATGAAATGTTCGAAATGGAACCTTAACCTATTGCAAGAAAGAAAGTATAAGGAAAGAGACAGAAATTCAATGCTAAATCACACCATTTCCTAATTAACTCCCAAGAAACTATGATTTGCACTAATGTTATTTTATCATGAACCAAATTCTACTATATAAGCATGGAAGTAAGAAGCATAAAACATCACTAATGTGCAAGTAAAGGGACTAAAACAAATATGTTTTTGTCTTTTTGACTTTTCATTCAAAATCAAGTATGGAAACTAATTCCTTTTGGTCATGTGGCATGTGAATTAAGGATGTTGGAGGTTGGATGGAAGAGTTAGGATATGTTTGGATGGTTTGGGAGACCCTTGGGAGGCGTTTTGTGCCTTCCTAGAGGTTTTCCATCAATTCAGCCTCAAAAGAGAACATTTCAGGAAAACCTACAAGATGTACTTGAAACCTAGAGGATGATCTTGTAGGAATTACAGTAAACCTACAGGATACAACCGAGAGAAAAATGTGAGGTTTTTTAGGTGATGGAAGGCTTAGGGAAGCTGGTAGATGGATGGAATGGAGTGATAGAATCCCTAGGATCACTCAGAACTCAAAACCAAAGTTGGGAGATGGATGGATTTGCTCAAAAAGCTTGGAGAAGTTTCCTTGTGAAATGATGAAAATGGTGAGGGTTTAATGACCAAGAAAATCAAGTCCAAAATGGATGGGACAAATTTTTTTATTAACTAGGTTGTCTTAAGTCCATATTCCAACAAGGATCACTCAAAAAGATATTTGTTAACCCATGCAAAAAAATAAAAAACATTACTAGTCGAAAATCTAGAAATTCAAGAACTAGCTAGCTAGTAATTCTAAAAAATGTCTAACCAAATCAAGTGAAAATGAAATGGGGTAATTTTTGTTATGAGATAGAATGTTTTTTTGATCCAATGCAAGTGGAATCAATTCAATTGAATCTCATTAGCATGCTCAAAGAAACAACATAAATTTATTGTTCCTTGCTAAAAAGGAGGTCCAACAATCTAGATTTGGGAATAAGAAGACTAATCCAAGAAAATTAATGATTCCTATGAACTTCCAAAGCTTTTCCAAGGATGAAATAATGATTTTGATTCCACAAAAGAACTTACATCAACCATTTAACTCAATCCTACAACAAGAAATTATTAATTCTAAATGCAGAAATAGAAAGAAATAAAAACAAGAGATGCATGTGAGTAAGCAATGAAAAGAAGGAACGAAAATGACATAAAAGGGCTTTGAGGTTCCTGGGATGGCCAAGCCCAAGGAAACTCAGAGACATATGGAGGAGAACAATCTTTAGAAGCTGAACATGACACCAACCTTCACTATTTTCATCAATAGAATTACATCCTTGCAAGAAAATACAATGGAGTTGCAAAAATACAATCTCTCTCCACAATAACGCCACCCCCTAGATGCAAATTCAACTTGGTACTTATACAAAATGATTAGGAATCATTCCCCATGAATGAAGGAAGCTTTCCCCACCAAAATACCTTGATTAGTGGATCTAGTCCCCTATACTAGGAACACATTCCTAGATTTTCTCAATCATTCCCTAGAGGAAAATTCGACTTGGTACTTATACAAAATGATTAAGAATCACCAAAATACCTTGATGAGTGGATCTTCTCCATTTATTAATGGAACACATTCCTAGATTTTCTCAATCATTGGAGTTCCACAATTTGTGCCATAATTCCATAATGTCTTGTTGACTTATTATGTATATATTGATCCTCCAGTAAGTAGGGAAAAAGTCCCTAAATTATTCTCCCTCCTCCAACACTTCATAAATCCTACCCAATATTCTCATATATATTCCACAAAAAATAAATAATATTATGCACAAATTTTCAATTATTCATAAACCTTCCTAATGAATATATTAACGTTAAAAATAAATTACCTAATGCAAAAAGAGAGGTTTAATGTGTTGAAGGATGGTCATAGGCCTTAATTTATGTTTAAATTAGAGGCATGGTCCTTAATTTACGTCTAATTTAGAGGCCCATCAAGAATGCCGACAACACATAGTCTACTACTGATATTAATTCACAATCTGTTGATAATAAATTGCAATTCATGGAGAAACTTAGCAACAATTTGTAAATTGATCAAATATATGAAAATTTGAATTATGTATTTTGGAAAATTGGAAGTCATCTATTCATAGAGAAACCTTCAGGTATATATCTTCAACTTCCTATACCTTCAACTTCTTATTTTTATCTCTACCCAAATATCTTTAACAATATTAGTTTAATTCATAATCAATCAAAAGTTCCTTTGAATACAGATTTAATATTAGAAAATAGAGGAATTGATTTTAATAATGAATTATTAATTTTTGATATCGGTAGACAAAATTTAATCATTAATTAAATCAATAAACCTGAATATTCTCTTATCTTGATAGTCAATCACTTGTTGGAGTCTGATTTATTTAATTCATAGGAAAAGAACACTTATGAAATGGTTTATGATTATGACTGGGAAAATGAAAACACTCAGCCTCTTTTCTCTTTGAAAATGATTTTGTCTGATTCCTTAGTTGAATCTATTTTTGAAGATAGAGAGAATTTTAATCAAGGATTTATTCTGGTCCAATTTCATTTTCAAACATTCAATCATCTTATTAACTTTTTTATTCAAGAACATATCCTAATTTTTTATTCCTATGATGATGAAATGCGCTTTTTGGATCATGAGCTTGAAATCTTCCCATTCCCCCAATGAAAGAAAAAAATGAGTTTAATTTTATAATTTCTATTGATACTCGTGGGAAAGATATATTTGCAAATGAATCCCAGCCATGTACAATTACTTTTAACATTATGTAAACTTGAATCCAATCTCTTTTCAGTTCCCTTGGTTTGAATTTATTTTTCTTTTGAATCTCATTTTTGAATTTCTGAGCACATTGTCCTAGTATTTTGAACATTCAAACTCTAGACACTTATCAGGTGCATTAATAAACATATATGAGAATCAATCCAAGAGTTTCAGGTAAGCACATCGACTAATGTTTATTTTTAAATTTTATTTATTCATGCTTGACCAATTTATTTATGATTTTCAATCTAGTTCATCACAAATTTTGGCACCTAAGAGTGCACCATTTCATTCTGACCAGCAATGAGACACTTCTAGAAAAGTTTTAAATGTTCAACCATTCTTTGTTGATCCATTTGAAAAATATTTAGAAGTTCTAGTGCCCAGGAATATTTTTGACTTTGCTAGTATTTAGAAGGGTTCAGTAATTAAAAATGTATCATTCAAGCCTCACATGATATTTTCTCCTCCTTTGAGATTCTTCCAATCGTTCACTAAAACCCGTGCTATTTTTTATGATCTTGTAAACATTTGGTTGGAATAATTTCAAGGTAATAATTTTGTAAGTAAATATATTTCACTAAATTTGTTAATTATGCATAATAGCTTGAAATTTTCTTTTTATAATTTACTTTCCATTTTACTCTTGTTGTTTGACTTGTACATACATGTAAGAATTAAAATGATAAAATGGTTACGTTGGAAGTCTGACTATATCTAGTCATGTTTCCTTCCATTCAGTTAGCAATAAGAATAGATTAATTTAGATTAGATTATATTACTTTTATGTTTGCATTTATTTTGGTATTTCAGATTTTTAATAAGCAAGTAATGAATCCATATTTTTCTTGGCATGTCCTTTCATTTTATGGAAAAATGTCTTGGAACATGTCGAAGTTCTTATATAGTAATATAATATACACTTTTAATGTGCTTAATTGCATTTATTTTGCAAAACTTCATTCTATTGTTTTTGTAGTGAAAACATGTATGAAGAAGTTTCAAGGAATTACTATGACTTCAATTTTGGATTCACAAGTATCTCTAAAGGATTATTTTATAACTTTGATCCTCTGATGGAAATTTGAAGTGGATATGATCAATAGTTCATTACTTAGCATTTTAAATTGAATAAATTATGATTTTGGATCAATGAAAATTACATTCAAAGACACTTCTTCATTTTTTTACTTCCAATTAAAAGAAGAGGTTACTTTCGCCGGAGAAAACATTTTTCTCAAGTAAGATAAAACTAAATTATCCGGTGGAAAGTTTCATATGCCCATTCTCATCCTTTTATTTTCTGCATTTTTCCTTTTGCTTGAATTCCTTGCTTTTGTTTTCTCTTTGAGTTATATTCCCTTATCCTTTTATCCTTTGTTTTGCAGGTTTACATTGGTTTGAGCATTCATTTTGTTTTGAAAAGAAGCTAGGAAGGACACTCAAGGAGTTTTAGGGAGTTTCCTCTTCTCTTTATTGTTTATGATTTTCGTTCCGACTCATGGTATGTTTCTCTAAACAAAACAATATTTAAAGACTTTCAATTTAAATTTCTAGAACAGGATTTGTAAAAGGGGAAAGTCCTCCAAAATGCACATCAATGACTTATTGTTTAATAAGCATCAATTAATAATTTATTTACAAGATAAAAGCTGTAATATTGACATACTTATTATATCTTGTAAAAAAAAATATGCAGAGCTCATTCTCCTGATTGGCTTACTTGTTGATTTGCTAACATTTGGTGCTTTCCTTTTTATTTAATTTCCACATAATCATATGTATATACTAGAGTGTTTTTTGTTTGTTGAAGTACTATTTATTTCAGTTTTATACTTGGGCTATACTTCCATCCGTTTGATCAAACATAGTTCATTCCAAAAGGAATATTATTAAAAGAAACATCTTTATGCTATCTTTCATATTTTCAGTTCACTGTAATCTGTGATTACTTAATCAACATTCTGCAAAATGATATTTGAAATTAAGACTTCAAGGGTTACTTATATCATATGCGAAGCTATAACATATTTAGCTACTAAAGAAACAAAGTTCATCAATAAAATTTTAGCTTCTTATCGCTCTTCTTGTCATCTCGATCTCTTAAGGAGTGGATTTGTCTCCCCCTCCATTAATAAAACATTTTTAGAGTGTAATTAAAAAATAAAATAAAAAAAGACTTGAAAGATAGCGGGTCTCACTAAGAGCCAACCGACCATGGTCATAAGCACTTATAGTGGTGACATTATCACAGCTGGTTACCAATCCAAGATAGTGACTTGTAACCAAATGGTTATAAGACAAGAGGCCTCATCACAAGCCAACATGTTCACTATTATTAGTACTGGTGTATGGAATTATCAATATCTAGTCACTAAGCTAGGACAATGGCTTTCAAAGTAACAAAAAATAAATAAATTAATTGTTACGTATTCCTCTAAAGTATAAACTAATGGAGGGGATACTGATACTCCAAGGATTAAAAGTTGACCCTGTCAAGACTATGGACGCCTATTAGCAACAGTGGTACCACTTGTGACAATCTAGTATATTTTTAAGATGAACTCATAAATAAAATTTGTTTTCTTTAGTTCAAGCTAACATCTATACATAGTAGTCTAAAATATTATACTCATATATCTAATAAAAGAGATTTTATGCAGATGTTGAATTCTGAATGGTTTTTAGAGAGATATTTTTAAAAGGAAAGGTTGAGTCCTAGCATCTTCTCTTTATTCCTTTTTCTTTGAACATCCTTGGTATTTTGCTAGAGATAATTGGTTTGCTCAATGTGTTGCCAATTGTTGTAGTACTTAACAAACCCCCATTTAATTTTTATTTTAGCCATATAATAAAATTATGGGAACCCTTTTTGCATTGCATGTAGGCTTTAGGTTTGTTTACTTCATTTCAAGTCTAATGTGCCTTTTACTTACATTTGTATTATTTTTATAGTTTTCCTAAGTTTTATTAAGTTTGTTTCTTAATCAACTTTGTAAACAGTATTTTTATAAACATGTTAGAATAATGAATAAAACATAGCCCCCATGACCAAGATCTTCATTATTATTTATTAATGGCTATATTTTTTCCAAATAGTGGATTTATCTTATAAAGTGGATGTGTCTTTTGATAAAGTGGTTGTAGTTTATCGGAGAAATCACATATCAGAATTTTGTTCTGGGTCACTCTTAAAAGTTACAATATCAAAGGCCTTCACCTAATTTAACAGTGGTTATAGTTTATTGGAAGGGTTTAAGAAAACAAATGGTTTGAACTTCATAAAACCCAAAACCTGGCCATATTATAATATAGTCAATGTGAGGACCCACTTCCATGTCATTACATCCACTTCGGAATATTGTCGATTAGACATTTTCAACTGTGTCACATCTTTAAAAATATGATTTTCATAGATGATCGATATTCCAATATGTTACTCCACTGAATTATCATGCATCTCCCGCTTCGACCTCTGATTCCCTTTGATCATCGATATTGC
Organism: Pinus taeda; assembly: GCA_000404065.3. NCBI lineage: Eukaryota > Viridiplantae > Streptophyta > Pinopsida > Pinales > Pinaceae > Pinus > Pinus taeda. The sequence continues at coordinate 81,599 of APFE030577502.1, read as the reverse complement.
AATATGCCAATCCCGCCGATTTTTTGATAGCTATATAATATCCACCTCTGACCTCGAACTTTTGATATATCAAGACCTCTATCCTCCGATGTACTCCCATCTTCAATATCTAGATCCAATATGTATTTTAATGATGATTAATAAGAGTTATGTGTCTGCTTATCTAATCAAAACTTTTGAATGAAACCTTTGATATCACATCGCCAAAACAAAGCTCCAATATAATGGATCTGATATGGTTATTAAAATGAATTCATTATGTTTTCACATCTGAACCATATCAGAACTACCCAATATCGGACTATTTTTTAGGTTGTCTCATTTTAAAAGTTGCGATGAGCCTTTCTCCGATACCATATGGTTCTTGCCACTTGTCACTTCCATATGAGGCCATTGTTATAATATTAAAAAGTCTATTTTCATTGGTTTTGCAAGAAGTTTCTTATATTTTGACTTAAAATCAATTTTCATTTAAGTTTAATATTAGAACTAATAAGATCTATTTGGCTGAAACAGGGATGAACCCAGTGTTGATAAGGAGGAAGTAATAGTTCGATACCAATGATACCACTTAACTCTGGTGACGTGCCACTCCTTATTTGGGAGATTCTTGGGCCAATTCAAATAGATCATTCAATCAATAGAAACTAAACCACGTGTCAAGATCCAACTAAAAATAGACGAAAGAAAAAGAAAAAATTAAGACTAATACCATGAAAATATTGATGTTGTCAGGCAATTTACTCAGTGGTTATCAACAGAAAATAAATCGAACTCATCGGAAAGCTAAACTGGGCAGTTTACCAAATAGAGGAGAACTACATTTGGCCTGTGATTCAACAAGGAGAAGACACCTAAGTTAATTGCTTTTATTATTATCCTAGTTGTTGGGAGATACATGGAGCTATTGTTACTTTCATGATTTCATCTTAATTTTTGTATAAATATAATCTCCTCAGTAGAAATAAAGGGAACTCAAACCTGTAAGAAAAGAGGGAGAGTAATTCTTGAGCTTCAAGCCTATTTGTAAGGATAGAGTTTGTGTTTCATTTACACTATTGTACTGAGAGTCAATCCATCTTTGTAGGCAGGGAATCAAGTTTAGAGGAAGCAGACGACTTGCACTACTGTAACTCTCTATTCTTTTTTGTAACCTGATTCATCTTTATAATAATATTTATTTATGTAATTGGATGCATAACACTATTTCCTTCTCTGTTATTAGAAGTAAATACTTTAGTTTTCAGATATCATTTCTGGTGTATGACTATGTATGTGGCTTTTCAGCACTATTATTGACTATTTATTTAAATTCTCATTTAGAATTTGGTCAAGCTACCTTGAAGAGTTAATCAGAAATGAGATTCAAAACTGGAACTTGTATAAATACAGACATTTATCTCCTTGAGTTGCTAGTTATATAACAATTTAATCTTATAGATGTCCTGCTTCATACATGTCATGTATTTGAATTATTTCAGTATTGTGGCATGAATATTTTGGTCCTTATGCATATGTTGTATTAGGAGTTCGAGTTATTTACAGTTAATTATATAGTAACTACATATTAGGCATTTAGTTTTTCATAATTGTTTTAAAAAGAATTAGATCTTGTGAACTATTTCCCTGGTCTAGTTCCTTCATTCTATTTCAATTCCTACATGGTTATTTTCACATCCTTTTCGCTTGCTATTGATGGAGAGAAGGTCTAATCCTTCCTTCAATCAAGATAGGTCTAGGACTAGATGCACCTTAGATTATTCTTTGAATTTAGTTCCACTTTCTACATTCTAGAAATCCTCTTATCAGAGGCAAAGTTTAGTTGTGGTTTGGTTGAGCCCCAGATCAGCTTAAGGATCACTTTCTTTCTTGGTCAACAAGAGGAATAATTTGATGTCTCTTCTCTATTGGTAGATGAAATTCACACTTTAAGCCACTTGGGAAAGAGAGAAAGTAGTTGGGCCTAGTTTAACCAGTCAGAGCCACTATTCCAAACAGAAAAGGAGTGTCACTAAGTTCCCGACTTGGTTGTTTTCCTTGATGTTGAGGCATATATTTTCGAGCCTTAAAAAATTTCCTTGATGTAGAAAAGTTGGATTTAGAATTATTTGATGCCATTCAACTATTTTGGCATTATATTATTCCTAGGAAAATTGTGGTGATCATTGAGATGCATGCTATCTAGTTTTTCTTGACCAAATGAGCCATTAGGTCTAAGTAAAAGAAATGGAATGTGATTATAAAAGAGTTGGCCAAGTCAAAGAAATATTTTTGTGTCAACAATTTGATGTCATGGTTTCCCAAATAGGGAGAGGATACATTAATACTAACTTAGGTTTTTCCTACAGACTTCTCACATGATAAATAGCGTTGCAAACATCACCATGCCTAAATCTACCTTATCATAAATGACACCTTGTATTTAATTAAGGGGTGGATTATATATTACATTATTTTTTAACTCATGAGGAGGTAGATAAAATTATAACTTATGTTTAAATGGATCATGGTGATCATTTATCTAGGTTGAAAATAAGTTTCCCAAAATATAGTACACACTGAATACTTTTGGCCATCAATTTCCAAAGATTGCTTCAAATAGTCAGGAAGTGTCATTTGTACCAAGTATTTATATTAAAAATGTATATATATCTAGATATTATTTTTTTCATCACTATTAGACCCTTCACCAAATGGGTGGTTGGTTTCAATATCTCGTGTCTAGCTTTGGTTATGGGGAATAACTGAATTATCGTTGTTTTAGGTTACATTCCTGAGTAGGCTAAATCCATGCCAACTATTGCAAATTATGGTGATATGGAAAACAATTTTCACCTTAAACTAGGTCATAGTAAGATTTAAGGTTCCTAGAGATATTATCAATAATCATGGAAGTAATTTTTAGAATAAGACAATTTCCTAGTTGGTAACCAAATTGAGACTCTACTAGGAACAATCATTAGCCAATTATCTATGGGCTAGTAGAGGTATTAAATAAGTTCTTGTAAATAATTATTCACTAAATTTTTAATGTGATCAAAACAATTAGAACCTAATTCTCTTCCTAGCTCTCTAGACTTACCAATCTTTAATTACCACCACCACCACAAGATTCACAGCTTTCAAACTCATTGATAAGGTGGAAGTAGTAATAGTATTTGAATGTGAAATCACATTTCTCAAGACATCTATCAAGTTCCTTCCTGACACCACTACCCTTGAGAAGTGCCTAGTTCACCTAAAATAGATCAATGAGAAACATAGATATTGGGCCATGGTGAAAAAATTACACAATAAATATGTCAAGTGTCAATATGACAAGTCTATTGTCATCAAATATTATTTGAACGAGAACTGGTTCTATTTTATGATTATGACAAGGATTCCTTAGGTGAAGGTAGGTTTAATGTTATGTTTCATGGTCCTTACATAGTGAGGTGTGTCCTATTAAAGTGACCCTACAAGTTATAATATTATGATGGTAATGTGCTCCACGAGCCCCACAACAGGCTCTACCGCAAGACATACTATGCTTAGTTATAAATTGTTAAACATCACTACTTGGAGTTGTTTTATATTAGTAATTTAGAATTAGTGATATTTTATCATTTAAGACATTCGAACTTTGTGACAATTTATCATGCTTTGTTGTCAATCTTTAATGTCAGCGGATAAACCTATGTTTGAGGGATTTGTGAACAATGCTCACCGCCACACCCAAAACCTCACATTCATTACTTGGGTGATTTATTCTTCCAAATTTCAACTCTTTAGGAGGTGCTTGATATGGCCTCATGACCAATAATGTGGCCAAGTATATCATAGTAATATAACTACTCATGGAAGGCATCTCTTATGTAATTCAACATCGTGTTGTTCAACTAGATTTGTAGCTAGTAGTGTCATCATTAAATGTCATGTACAAGGTCTACGATCCTATGCTTTTATGGAATTTTGGTATGGGTGTGACTTCTCAATTGAACTAAAACTTTTGGATTTCTTAGTTATATACATGTTTTAAAAAAATTCAATCACTCATATGACACATTGGTGTGTTAGATTTGCATATGTCTCATTAATCAAAAGTAAATATTGGATGTAAATAGATCATGAAAAGAAAGTAAATCATTTTTTTGAATATAAGAAAGTTAGAAGATTTTGCATATGTTAATATATCATTAGATACAAAACGTGGAAAATAGGTTATAAAATTGTGTAGCCTAGCCCTTGATAATACATATATATAAGGATGATTATAAAAATACAATAGGGTATATGTTATACGGGAATAGTATCCACATGGATGCTGCTATTCCCACTAAGATGGGTGGCTATCTTAGAAACAAACAATCAAAGTCTACTATTGATTCCTTTTATGAAAATAGATGAGAGGAGAACCAAGAGGGCCAACATGAGTCTTGCGCTCGATTTCCTCTCCTTCTTGATAGAGTTTTGCCGTTGCTCTTGTCTACTCAGCTTCAAAAGGACCTTAGAATACAAGCAACATACACAAGCAAGAAACAAGGATCTAAGTTCATAAATAATGCAAGATCAGATGTGCATTAACCATATACAAGCATATATAAACAAGTATACAAGAATATAGAAGGAAACAAGAATAGCTTTATTCAGATGAAAAGTAGCAATAAGATTACAACCATGTGCTCTGACCCAACATCATGCTCTAGCTAAGAAGCCCTTCTTCACCTCAAGCAAATCAAAATCACCCAACAATGTGAATGTACACCAGAATACCAATAGCACTTCTCTATAAGTTACAAAATTCCAGACTCTGGATCTTTGTGATGAGGGATCCATATATAGATGATTACAGACAGGTGAGTCATCCTTTGGGATCTTGATTAGTGTCCTCTCTCTGATAGTTCCTGCTTCCACTTGGAGAATGATGATCTCTTACTCATCCCTGGTCGAAAATGGAGTGGCAAGTGTTAGAGGGGAATCTTCTGGAAGATTCCATGATCTTCAACCTCGCATTTTTGTCTTTGCCATTTGTCCATTCCCGACCATCACACCCTAGAGAGGAGAAAAATAGTATGCATCACACCCTGTACATTGGGAAGGTGATATGCATCGCACCCTCTGCATTGAGCTTTCAGTATGGTCCAGTTTTGACCATTTATGAGCAGTTTTCAGTGGAGAACGTCTGGGAGATGATGTAATCAGCTGACCTTGTTCCTTTAGGAAGTGAAGAAACACTTTTAGGGACTTAGGAGCCCTCAGTTTATGGACATTTATGATTGGGGTTGAAGTGCCCAAAAATGTCTATAACATACCTGGCATTGATTGGGCCTTTTATATGGATGCATTCATCAACCTCAAAAAGCGTAGAATGACATTCAAAAGGAAGGAGCTCAAGGTTATCATTCCATTGGATCCGACTGAAGGGGCACGATATACTAAAATAGTTCGTGATTATGAAGAAGATGATGACAATGATCAGCTCTAGAAGATCACTATGCAAGATGAGGACTAGATTAATCGTACTATGGATGGAAAAGATTAAGATGAGGAGCTTGAGCATTAGAAAAATCAATTGCATGAAGTTTCATTGTTGTGCTGCAACAAGATTACAAAGTCACTTCTATGTATATTCACTAAGGTACGAAATTTAGCTTATTACGATGGTTTAGAAGATGTTAATTTTTTTCTAGATAAATTTGAAAGGTTAGTCCTCAAGGAGCATCGGTTCCAAGTGCTAGACATTGCATTGCAAGCTACACTTTCCCATTGGTGGGGCACGCCTAAAAACAACATCACAGATTGGAAGGAGTATAGAAGAATGATGGTGTTGAGGTTTGGATACGCTAATACCCGCATTATGGAGAAATATAGATGCAAGGATGATCTGCATGAGCACTTAGCTTGTTGGAAAAGAACTTGGGGAGAAGAACTGCAACCGAAGTGGGTTAATATATTCTGCCACACATTGGATACATCCTGATGAAATGGTATCTAAAAATGGAGTTGTGACATGGAACCACAGAATGGTATATTTTGAAAGAAATTTTTTTACTCACTTTTAGCTTTGAAGATGGGTTTGAATGGGTGAAGCACTACAAGAGATTAAAGCTGCAATATTCAGAATGCCTGAAGAACTAGTTGAATGGGTATAACTATACTGGGGTATGCAGCTGCACCATGCACTTGAATGCTACAATGTGACCATGGAAGATGGCTAGGAGGATCCCAGGAACATCCACATTCCTGAGTCTGAAGGACAATGCAAATTTGAGGGACCTAAGGAAGAAATATTTGATATATCAGAGCCTTTAAATACCAAGCGGGTGAATATTAGATCGGAAGTGCAACCAAAGTTCACAAACATAGGAGACTATTGGGATGAAGGTATAGAAGATAAGGTCATGGAGATATTATGTTAATATCAGGACTTGTTTCCCACCAAGTTCTCTAATATAAAAGGGATAGTAAGGGATCTGGGGGTCATGAAGATCACATTTAAGCCAGATGCAAAGCCAGTGAAGCAGTGCCCCTATCGACTAAATCCAAAGTATAAGGAAAAAATGTGCAAGAAGTTGATAAAATGCTTGAAGCCATTATCATTAAACCTATTGAAGAATTAGACTAGGTTAGCCCCATGGTGGTTCAAGAAAAGAAAACATAGGATGAAATTTGGTTATGCGTAGACTTAAGGAAGTTGAATGACGTGTGTGTCCATGATCCATTCCCTACACCATTCACAAATGAGGTAATGGAGAATATTGGAGGAAAATATTCATATTCGTTCACAGATGGATTCTTAAGGTACCATCAAATCAAGATCACACCAGAGGATTTGAGTAAGACCACCTTTGCAACTGAATGAGGATGTTTTTAGTATACAATGATGCCCTTCAGGATTAAGAATTCACGTGCAATTTTCTCTCTGGTGGTAATTGCGACTTTCAAGGAATTTGTCCATAAGTTCTTGGAGGTTTACTTTATTGAATGGACAATGTTTGGATTAGTAAAGAGACATGTTCATAGTCTGTGCCTCATGTTGGATACCTGTCAGAAACATGAAATAGCCCTTAACTTTAAGAAATGCATATTCTGTGTACCTTATGGGATACTCTTGGACCATCTGGTTTGCAAGTAGGGATTGATGGTAGACCCTTCGAAGATTGTAGATATCATTAATTTGGAAGCCTAGAAAAATGTTAAATAGTTGCATGCAATGTTGGGCCATACAGGGTATTACAGGAAGTTCATCAAGGCTTATGTGCAAATAATTGTGTCAATGGAAAAATTGTTTGAAAAGGATGCAACATTTTGTTGGGATGAAGATTACCAGAAGAGTTTGGATATTTTGAAGGATAAAATTATCACTGCACCCATTTTGGTGTTCCCTGATTAGAAGAAGGAGTTGCATGTTCATGTAGATGCTTCCCGTATTGTGGTAGAAGTTGTGCTAACCCAGCAAGGCCAAGGATATATTGACCATTCGATAGCATTTGCAAGTAGAAAGTTTCAAAGGTGGAAAATAACTATTCAACCATCGAGTGCGAAGGTTTAGCAATGGTGTATGCATTGCAGAAATATAGGATATATCTATTGGGTGCACACTTCAAGATGTATACAGACTATTCTCCTCTAAAATATTTGGTCAAAAAGCCTGTGTTTGGGGGGGGGGAGATTTGTAGGTGGTTGTTGTAGTTCTAAGAATGTGATTTTGAAGTCATTGTGAAGCTAGGGCACTTGAATGTTAGTCGAGAATACCTATCGGGAATTGAGAATGGGGGTGAGTCTACGAGTCTGGAGGAAGGGTTTCTTGATTCACAACTCTTCGTTGTTCGTTTCGTCAATAATCACTTCAAAAATATAATTCAATTATTGTCAATAGGTACAAATCTGGAACAATATTCAATGCAACAAAAGGAAGAACTTGTGGTTTGGGCTGCATATTTCTCTGTGATCATTAGAAACTTATATAAAATGGGATCTAATGAAATACTGCATAGGTATTTTCTGAAGTTTGAGAGGCAAATTATCCTTACAGAAGCACATGGAGGAGTAGTAGGAGGACATTGTGCAGGAAGAGAAACTACAGAGAAGATCCTATGCACAAGAATTTGGTGGTTTCCTATGCATAAGGACCCCAAAATATATTGTAGGGCATGTGATGTTTGTCAGAGGATGCAAAGAGATGATTTTTCACTGAATCCACAAGTAATGTTGTAGGTGTTTCATAAGTGGGCAATAGATTTTGTAGGCCCAATACAACCACTAGGAAAAAATATAGGGGATAGTTATATAATTACCGCAATGGAATACTTAACCATATGGGTGGAGGCATAGCCTGTCAAAGATTGTAGCACAAATACAGCCACGAAGTTTATCTTTGAGAATATTTTGTCTTAATTTGGCTGCCCTAAGATTTTAATGAGGGATAGGGGCATGCACTTCTTAAATGAAACAATTACTATGCTACTTGAGGAATTCCAGGTATATAATTGAAAGAGTGCATCTTATCAGCCTCAAGCGAATCACACAGTACAAGCCTTCAACAAAATTCTAGAGATAAAGATTTTCAATGCAAAGAGGAATGAATGGGATGTTCACATACCGACGGTCCTTTGGGCATACTGGACTACTTGCAAGAAGCTCATAGGCCAAACCCCTTTCATATTGGTGTATGGGTAGGACGCTGTAATGCCCATGGAATATATTGTGCCAACTTTGTGGATTGTAGCAGTTACAGATATGGTTTATCACGATACCATGGAAGAATGGCTTATGCAACATATTGAGTTGGAGGAAAATCGTTTCTTGGATGGATTTATTTAGAAGGTGTAGAAGGACCATGAAAGGGAATGACATGATTTCCATATCAAACAATGAACCTTCAAGAATGATGACTTAGTGTTTCTTTATGACAGTAAGTTTACAAAATTCCCAGGAAAATTTCAAATGCATTGGTTGGGATTGTATGTTGCTAAGGAAATTAGAGATGGAGGCACAATTCAACTCATGAAGCTGAATGGGGAATTATTTTTGGGAAATGTCAATGGAAGTCAACCGAAGATGTACAGGGGTGATCCCACCACTGTGTAATAACTATATGATTGCGAGATAGTCTTAGTACTCTGAGTAGGTGCAAGGAGGTACAGAACTTTAAACTACACTGCCCAAAAGTTTGAAAGGAAAAGTGAAGGGGTTATGTGACAAGTTGAAGGATGGCATTGAAGAAACATGAGTCGAAGGAACCATGTTAGGTGAGGGGTCCCCATGCAACCTAGTGAAAAAGTGACCTTTGGAAGCATTGTAGATGATTGGATGGAGAATTTTTCATTGAAAGAAGTAGGGGGGAGCATTTATGGATAATATCTTTGGAAATCTGCTACCAAATTGCATTAATGACCAAGAATTGGAAGGAACAGTTGGATTTGAATTCAAATTGGTCTATAAATACAACATACTGCTATGAATTCGAACACTTTGCTTCCTGAGAGTTTTCCTTAATATTTTTCACCTTGATTTATACCAAATACAATGCTATATGTCTGAGCCAGATTGGGAGAAACTATTTTCATAAGCGGAGCTAGAAAACTTGCCTAAGTACTTCAGGAAGAGCTTCATTGAGAAAATGGATGCAACTCACCTAGAGATGGAGCCAACCCCATCTAAGGCAGTGCTAGCCAAACCTATCTCTACCTGATTCCCTACTACTTCACCTAGGTTGCCTAGGCCTATATCGTCCATGTCTATGAAGCAGAAGAAGCCTCAACAATGTCGGTGTGGCAATCACCAAGAATAAATCCACCTGAAGGAAAAAATGGATAAGTCCAAACAACCAACGGAGGTGATGGATCTGGATGAGGAAGAACTATACGGAGGAATAAAGGAGCTTGATGCTGAAGAGGTTGACCCAATAACTTGGTTGTCGAAGTACATATTGCCTAGAAAACCCATGACGAAGGTGCCAAAATATCTGGAAAATGCGAAGTTTATGGTTTCTACACCATTTTTTTTGGAGAATGTATTTTTTGAGGGTCTGTTGTTGGGTCAGATACCAAATCTAAAGATGGAGGATTGTGACCTTGGGGACCATGGGAATTTCCCTCAATTAGTACCAATCAATTACCTCAAGAAGGTCTATTACAAATATTTTGCCATTACACGCCTTGAACCAATGAACTCGGTGGCTAGAGTTGGGAGCACGGGGCTCCTAAACATGTTGTGGGTGTCGCATTTCAGTCACCCCAATATTAACACCATATGCATCCTCCAATCGCTAACATTAGAGAACAATGAGTGTCTCTAGATGAGAGAACCCATCCTGATCATAGATATGTTGATCCACTAAAACATGTTGTTGTCATACCAAAGGAGTGGACCCTCTAGAGGCTTTCATTAGAAAGTCACACAAAAAGAAGTTGGTAGACCAAATGAAGGAAAATTTTGGTGTGGTCAAGAAGTCACACAAATACTCCTTTCAATCAATATCCAATTGTGTGGTGGATTTTTCTGCACATTTATTAGTTGGAAAGTTCATGAGAAAATAACACACTGATGCAGTACTGGCACTAGTCATTTCTTTGGCTACACAATGCGCATAAGGGGTCTAGTATAACTCGGTTCAATATATTTGTAAGGAGTTTTTGGAGGACTACAGGGAGGCCCATGATGAGGGAAAGGAATTTCACTACCCTAGGTTATTATTGTTGATTTCTTTAGTGGCATGGAGGATGCCCAAAGAGAGTCAATTCCTTCAATAAGACTCAGATCTATCAGAGGCAATGAAGTTCGATTTGTTGTGGGCTACTAAAGAGCTTGTGCACATAATGGAGACCAATTTTTTTTGGGTATTGTTCAAGATGGAACTTAGAATAGTTATTAGCCAGCGGCCAAGGCTCTCACCCACCTTGCACAAGGATGCCTTGGGCATATGGCGCAAGCTGCCTTACTTGGTTTCCAAGGAGGATCTATCTAGGGTCAATAGCAAGTGACCAAGTGATTGGCTTACCCCTTCTAATGTCGGTGCAGGTAACAAAATGGAGATTGAAGGGTCTACAACACTGAAAATGACAACAGAAAAAAAGTAGCCCGAGAAAGTTGCCCAAAAAAAGGTCGCATAGAAGAAAACAACTACGACGAAGGAGAAAGAAGTTGTTGAAGTGCGGCTAAGGAAAAAGAAGTTGGGTAGGGAAAAAGTACAATTTAGGTTGAAGATTCATACCTCGAGAAAAAATCGGAGGAGGAAGATACTGTGGTGGATGAATAAGGTGGTGTGGAGTTGGGATCACCCTTCATTGTCAAGGAAAGGAAGAAAAGGACTTCCAAATGGCAACACAAGAAGAAAAAGTCTGACAAGTTAGCTGGTGCGATGTTGTGACAATGGACCTCATGAGCCACTTTGAATAGTAGTACCAATAGCCACTCAACAAGGTACAATACGTCCTAAGGGATTTGGAGGTACAAACAGGGTTGATTCAAGTGAACGTGGAATAAGCGAGTCTAAATCAAGCGAGTGAGTCAATTTTGGATGTTGATATCACTATGGCTCTCTACTTGGTACCACTACCTGAAGGGTCCATACACGGTGACTCAAATGAATAATAGGCACAACTACTCGAGAAAAAAAATGTTAGTCTCAATTTGCCCTCATTACCCATTCAGACTCTGCACAAGCTGCACCAAGGGACGTTAGACAAATTAAGTATATGAGAGAAACACGCTATATTACTGATCAATGAGGTAAAGGCTAACAACCAAAAGATATTTGAGGAGAAGGCATAGGCCCTCAAAGAAAAGGAGGAGGTTTTAGGGTGCAGCCAGTAGTTGGAAGCAATGCTTGCATAATCCTGCAGTGCACTTGTAGAGTTTAAAATTTCAGCAGATGCAACCTTCGTAGAGAAGATGCAAAAGTTGGTTGCTACAGCTAAACTATCTGAGGATGAAATTGGCTGAGTTTGAGCTGCAACTGCAGATATCAGAGTTACAATTAAAGTTGTAGCCCACTAACCCTCCTAAAGTTTGAGAGAAGCACGACGCTGGCATTAAAGAAGGCATGGCCACCTTGAAAGATCCAGTCAAGGGCTACACTGAGATATTTGAGAAAGCCATAGAGTTATGTACCTCAGTGTAGGATGATCCAACTCTGCTAAATATGGGAGAAGACATCGGGGAAAATCAGAGGTAGTTCGATGAAATCTAATCGACTACACAGACCTTGGAACGAGTGCAAAGGTTCGCTAGATTGTAGGAATGAAAGCTCATCTAGACTGAGATCGATGAGTTGTGTCATAAGGAAGAGATCATATCTTCAAGGACACATCCATGGACAGATGAGGCTAGTTTTTTGACTCTGTTAGTCTAGAGTAAGCTCAAAGGGATGCAACATACTCAAAGGACCATTGGCCTTGCAATTAAAGGCCCAACTACTGAAAATTTGTTCGAGGAAGTACAACAAGCTGCTACATAGGGTACAACGGGCCTACCGGTCTTGAAGATCAAGTTTAGTGACTACAGGTGAAGATCGAGGTGTCACCAGAAGAGTGACTCAAGCACGAGTCGCCAAATTGTGTTGGGGCGCTGTTGGGACAACTCCCCTTGGGGTAAATTTTGTAACTAATTTTGTTAATTATGTAAAGTCTCCACATTTTGTGGGAGCAGAGCATGAAGGTCATAGGAGTCAAAGGGGCTTTAGCCCCTTATCTTGTTAGAAGATAAGATGTTTTTTGACCCACCCATGGTTTGCAAACCATGGTATTGTAATGGAAAGAGATATATAAAGAAGTCTTAGCGAGTCATAGGAATTCATGAAGTAATATAAGATCATTGTATGGGAAGGTAGTCCGAGGCAGGAAATTTTGTTTCATGTACTTAGGCAAAGGGGAAGGCTCCTGCAGTTGTGTGTGCGGAAACCTTTGTAAGTTTGTAGGCTATGTGCGTGGGCCCTTACAGCTGTGTGTGTAGGGAAGAAGAGTCTGTAACAAAAAAAAATCATTTAATAAAGACTATTTTGGAGTGATAATTGTGTATTTGTGTGTTTGTATTTAGTTATGCAATATCCATATATTCACTCGATTATATGAATTTATATGAATATCTATTTAATTGATGCGTGAAAGTAGTATATCTGATCATTTATTTGATCTTATGAACATTTAAAGTGCTTTGCAAAGGGTTGATTCTTTTTTTGCAAGTTACTGCAATTATTTGTATTTTAAGGGTTAGGGTTCGCAAAGGGTTAGTTTCGTTTTCTGCAAGTTATTGCAATTATATGTATTTTAAGGGTTAGGGTTTGTGAAGGTCATAAATAAGCCCTGGAAGTCACACGAACCCATCACATAGACCTCTGGATGCATAAACCTGGTTCGATCATCCCCCAATACTGCTTCAGGTGAGGCTGCGGCCTACGCTACATAGGTTATTTCTGAAAGGGCTAGCAGTTTAGGGTTTTGTTAGTTTGCACAACTAACTATGAGCCTGGGTTAGGACTCCTCAAGCCAATAGAAAAAAAATATTTTTGTTAGGTATGAAAAGTGATGTGGTATAATATTTAAACAAATGTATGGAATGCTAGTAGTTTAAAGTGTAACATCAACATTTAGCGCGATTATTGAACCCCTTACCAATACCAGAGTGGAAGTGGGAAACCATTTCAATATATTTTATTATCGGATTACCATGAACAAAATTCCAACATGAATCTATTATGGTAATGGTACATGTTATGAAAAAATAAACCCATTTCTACCAGTACAATCCATTTTTGGGACCGCTCAAATAGCTAGTATTTCTATGAATGACATTTTTCGTTTGCACGATGTACCTAAGCTATTGTATCATATAGAGACAAAAATTTTACCTCCAAGTTCTTGAAGGCACTCTTTTGGGGGTTGGGTACACAATTAAAATTCAGCACCACATATCACCCGCAAAGTGATGGAAAAATAGAAATAACAAATCAATTCCTTTAAGATATCTTGAGCATGTATGTCATGTACTAGCGAATGAAATTGGAAGATTTTATGTATTTAGTAGGTTTTCCTATAATAAAATGTACCAAACTAACATTAAAATGAGTCCTTTTGAAGCATTGTATTGCAAAAAATTCCATACACCTCTTAGCTAGAATCAACAAGAGGATAAGCTACTGTTAGGACCAGATGCCTTGTAGGAAATGGAACATATGGTGAGGGAAAGTACACCAAAATATCAAAGTAGCTCAAGACCGACAAAAGAGCTATGGGAAAAAGAAAGGGGTGCATAAGGAATTCAAGATTGGGGATAATATATTTTAGTAAGTGAAACCCAAGAAGAGCACTCTCCGAATTGGAAATTGTGCCAAATTGGCCCCGCATTATTGTGGACCTTTCGAGATCTTGGATAGAGTTGGACTTTTAGCTTACCATCTAACTCTACCCACTGATATCAAAGTACATAATGTACTTCATGTATCATTATTAAAAGAACATCTCCACGATAATTTTCGTGTGGTTCACTAGAATCTGATACAAGTGGAACTCGAAGGAGACTTCTTACCAGAGCCACTCCATATTCTAGATCAAATAGAGACCATGCTCCACAATCGAGTCGTCGCTCAAGTTAAAGTAAAATGGAAGTACTTTACTCTTGAGGAAGCCACATGGCAGAATGAGGATTCTATGAAGGAAGTGTACCCAAAGTTATTTCAATAAGAAGTAGCTGAATAAATAAAAATAAAATAAACACCGAGGACAATGTTATTTTGAGAGGGGAAAAATGTAACACCCCTCCTCTGCATGTAAATATTTTTACGGATTATGTTTTAAAAAACTGTTATTGTAAATGGTAGGGGCCCGCAAGGAAAAAAATGAATGCTAGATAATATTTTGAATAATAAATAATTAAGATTTAAAGTTGGAAAATGTGGGAAAGGGAAGCTTGTCAATCTAAAAAAATAGATATTCATATTATTATCCAGTTAGTTGAAGACAAATACTGAGGGAATAAATTTGTGGGAAAGATTTATTTTTTTTAATCTGTTGGAGAAAAAAAATATTTTTCCTTGCCTCTTTAATGGAAAGAGGATACAACCTAGGCTAAAGGGGTAAGAAGAACCCTAAAAGGTAGGATGTTGCCAAAGAAACATCTGTTGATAATCATGTGTATGAGACATGAATTTGAATGAACAAGATGTTGCTAAAGAAAGCAGACTAAGCTTCTTTGCTCAAGGGGAATCAGAGGACCTGGTTCATGGTTGGGAAGAAAAGCATTTCCCACTTTGCATTTTCCAACTAATACATTAGTTAGAAGTTCTTTACTGTTATTGCTTTAAACTACTCTCCTTGTATATTTAAGTTGATGGTAAATAAGTGGATTTGTTTTTGCAGGTCGTTATTATGACTCAAATTATGAATACAGAATAAATGAATTAGTGAATGGAGGGAATCAAATGGATGAATTTGCACTATAAAATATGCTAGATAGAAGAGGGGGAAAGGAGTAATGGTAGTGTACTCCTTAAATGTTTGAAATCTAAATTGTTTACGGAATATTATCTATGAGTTTAAATTTGTTGTAAGTGCCAAATTCCAAATTCGAATATGAAGAAGCAATGTAGATTATTTTATTTGTGCTTAGAGTATTAGATTATAAATATTGTAATTCGATTTCCAAAGTGGGATTTCCACAGTGGGAGCATATCCCATGCTAGAATTTCCACAGTAAGGGTTATCTCATTTTTATGTTATAATAAGTATAAATAAAAGAAGAAAATAGATATGTTATTTTATATCTCATCCTACCTTACAATCTGAGTAGGTGATGTATCTTACAATAAATTTATACATGTGGTCAGCATCATCTGGGAATTGGTGGGGGAGTAAATCGGTGTTACTAAAAATTTAGTATTGAGCAAGCTCATATAGTTGAGATTAAAGTAGAAGAACTGTATCCTAGAATGATTTAAGGAAGGAATGTCATATAAGTCCTTTTCCCCACCATCAGGGTGGTACGAGTCACTCGGTCAAGGATAAAATCATTAGTTGAATTCAAGAATTGTCTAAGATAGAGTTACATAGAAGATGCCAAATGAACAAAGATTAGCGAATTGTAAATCATTGAGAAAAATCATGAATAAAATTTTATGTATATAAAACAAACTTAAATTGTCTAGTGGAGCTAAGGAGGAATTTCTCTAGAAGGGAGCAAAATATTTAACATACTAAAAAAAAGGTAAGTACCGCATGCACAAAACATAATGAGTACTTTCCTACTAATAGTTTAGTGATATCTGAAGCAGAATAGACTATCAATTAGACATAATTTTCCTTAGTAGAGTTTTTTGTGTGGCTCATATAGATGACACCCAATGCATGTTAACTAAAACAATAGAAACATGTGACCAAATTTACATGCATAACAAACTAACTAAATATGTGTTAGAAAGGCCTGGTGACACCTAAGTTACTTTGAGGAGTGTATAAAAACTAAAAAAGTGACTATGTTATCTTGAAGCTAAAATAAGAACGAGTGTTATGTATAAGGAGAAATAGAGAACATGACAGGAAAATGAAGGAAATAGATAATAAAAAAGAAACATATAGAGAAATTGTCCAAGCACCACTATGATTTCCTTTCTACAATGCATAAATCTATGTAGATACTATTCTATCTTTAATTTTGGTAGTTTTTCCTTTTATATTAACAAACACAGTATATATCATTTCTTAAGAAAGAAGTAATGAATAACTGAATAACGCTTTTCCCTTTACAGGAAGAACAATAACAAAAGAAACAAGAAACCAAAAATCAACTTCACAAGCTAACAATAGTCAAATAGTCAGACCACAGTGGGGAACGACACCAAACCCCTTCTAAAAACAAAGAATCATGTCTTAATTTGTGATAGTCACATAGATCTAGTAAAGAGAGTAGAACATTGTAAAAGTTATATAAAAATTGTAGACAAACAATCGATCCAATAAATTGTGAGAATATGGCTATAACAGAAGTATAGTTACAGTGAGGGGGACCTCATTTGAGGACCCTTCCTCTTAAACCAGTCCTTTATGTCAAGAAATGCTGACCTATTCCTCCCTATAGACGTCGTAACAATCAACATAGATACACAGAGAGAGTCTTAAGTGACTAGGGGTCACGATACCGCATAGGAGTAGCTAAAGCTCAATAAGATAAAACTATATCGACAACTAGTAACTCTAGGCAAGCCACACGAAAGGTACCCACCTAAAAAAAAGACAGCAGACGAGTGAGGAACCGTTACTCTGGATCCTGAGAAAACCCACAATGGAAGGAGCACCTAAGCTCGGTACCTGTCACTAAGTAAAGGGAACCGAAAATTAGAAACAAATTGAAAATGTGAAGTAGGTGTAACCAGAACTTAGAAAATAAACTAAATAATTCCACTGTAAGCTTTACCTAACAAAGGAAATGTTATGAAGCAAGGACTTCCTGGGTGCCTATGACCCAACAACAAAAAATCAGAGATTGAGCCTAGAATCAAATCACCTAGTTCTAAATCTGGATGAGGGGTCTAAGGGAAAACAAAACTTACTCTATTAATTGTGGGTTGGCCACCAATTTCCCTAGCATAGACGTATTATGGGTGGAGAATTGCTTGAAAGAAGAAACCCTAAAAACCCTGCAATGTAACCCAAATTCATCACATAGTTCAAGGTAGAAATCAAATATGTCTTGCATGCAAAAATTGGGGTTTATACCAAAAATTTCATACATGTTGAGATGTTTGCAACATCTAGACATTGAAGAGTCACTTGATCCTCTTCCTTCCGAGAACCCATGCGACCCAAAGAGAAAAACCCCATTTAAAACCCTGTAAAATTCATAAGAAACAAGCAAGTCGAGCTATGGATATAAAAACATCCCAAGTTCTCAGGTACCTAAGAGGGCTACATGCTAGATGGATGCTTTCGAAATTGCTAGGAGTGAATTAGATTGCCACCTCCATCATCAAAGCAAAGGCTAGGTAGCCACGACACTATCCTAGCTGTGATAATGAAAAGGATAAAACAAAATGAGAAATGAAGAATAACAATTGATATTAGGGTAAATTCACCGATTCAGGAGGACCATCGATCTACTGACAGTAGAGACATACCATTGGTCCTATCTCAAAAAAAGGAAAAGAATCAGAGGGCTCCATGAAGACCACATGATATACACAAGCTGGAGGAGCCTAATTGACAAAGCTAGTAGGTAGGGTACATTCAAAATTAATGGTGGGGTTGAGTAGTATTTCTTATGTCTTTCAATTTGGAGTATTGATATCTATGTACATACCACACTCATAGTGGTGTATTAAGACTATGGGTAGTGTTAGAATTTATTTTAAGGTTTTATAATAATTATGTTAGTCAGGGGGCATATAGTAATAATATTTACACTCCTTATACAAAAGTATATAAATATTTCTCGTCATGCGCCTATAGCAGTAAAGCTTCATTAGCAAATGTTATGACCAATATCTTGTAGCACAAAAGAAAAATAAAAAAAATTAGCTTAAATTGATATTGCATAGATTACTGTGAAGTTTCTTCTATAGGTGATAGATAAGGGTGTGTGACAACATTCAATATTCTGTTTCTACCTAGAAAGAAAAATAGGATGGTCAATTCATTGAAAATTGCTGCTATCAACTTTAAACCTCTGCAAAACCCCTTGCTTAGGTATGATGTTGAGTTTAGATACAAGCCTTTAGTACCGAACAATGCGAAATATTGGTAGGTTTTTGAGGACGAGGAGAAGATCAAGTGCTTTATGGAGGTCATTGGAGAATTCTCTAACTGAGTGATTGATCAGGAGAGTGAAATACAATATAAGAACAACAATCAAGTTGGGTGGAATCAATTGTTGGTCACATAATTTTGCAATTAAAGGGAAATACAATCCCTAGAGGGTTGGCTCCACTAGAGAGGTTGTTTAAGACAATGATGTGGCTATTAATCCAACTAAATAGGAGCTTGAGGAAGATTTAGAGGACTATGATATCGACATGGAACAAGAGCCTATAATTATTAAATTAGCTAAAGGAATTAGGCATTATATGGATGTCCTTTCTTGGTCATATGATGATTTGAAGACCTTTTACCCCAGTGTCACACAATGTAAAATTCCTTTGAAAACTATAATAAATCCATAAAAGCATAAACTCAAGAAAATCAATCACTTAATGCTCACATCAATTGAGATGGAAGTGAAAAAGTTGCTACAAGCTAAGATTATCATACCTCT
Organism: Pinus taeda; assembly: GCA_000404065.3. NCBI lineage: Eukaryota > Viridiplantae > Streptophyta > Pinopsida > Pinales > Pinaceae > Pinus > Pinus taeda. The sequence goes on along the minus strand of APFE030577502.1, from coordinate 62,378 downwards.
GAGGTATTCAAATTGGGTGGAAAATTTAGTCCCTGTTAGGAAGAAAAATGGGGAGATCGAGATATGCTTAGACTTTTGCAATTTGAATAGTGATTCATTGAAATACAATTAACCTTTGCCTAAATTGGATTATATTTTACAGAAAGTAGTGGGATTAGCTATAATGTCCATGATGGATGGTTTTCCTGGATATAACCAGGTTGTTGTATACCCCAGGGATCAGAAGAAAACAACTTTTACCACATGGTGGGGAACGTATATATAATTCAGCATGCCCTTTTGTCTTATAAATGTTGGAGCCACTTTCCAAAGGGAAATGGACATAGTGTTCATTGGGGAGAAGGAAACATTCCTAGAAATTTATCTTGATAACATAATTGTTTTCTCAAAATTAGATGAGGAACATCTCCAACATGTGCAGCTCACTTTCGAAAAGTGTAGGAAATACGGCTTACCTCTAAACCCCAATAAATCACAATTTTCTCTGAGTGAAGGTAAGTTGTTGGGTCATATTGTGGCAAGAGAAGGAGTAAATATTGACCCCTAGAGAGTGGAGGCTATCAGAAACATTCCATTACTAAGGAATAAAAAGGATATTCAGGTTTTCTCGGGAAGAATAAATTTCCTAAGAAGGCTTATACCAAATTATGTTGAAAGTGTCAAAGAAATCACAGATATGATAAAAAGGGACAAGGAAGTCAAGTGGACTATTGAAGCTATGGAATCATTCTCTAAGATCAAGAAGTATTTTACAAAAGCCCCAATTTTAGCTAGCTCAGACTATCAAAGACCATTCCTCATTTTCTCTTTCATCTCTCCTAACATAGTGGCAATTGTTTTGTTGTTGAAAAATAATGAAGGGAAGGAGCAGTCAATTGCATATTTTAGCCAAGTATTGAGGGATGCAGGAATGAAATATAATATTCTAGAAAAGCAGGCATATGTCCTGGTTAAATCTCTGAAATATTTCTGAATTTATGTTATGTAATCCAGGGTAATCGCTTATGTCCCCACAATTGTTGTAAAAGATATCCTCATACAGGGTGATAGTGAAGGCAAGAGATGTAAATTAATTGCCAAGATTCAAGAATATGATGTGGACATCAATCCTACCAAATTTATCAAAGGGCAGGGATTGGCTAAAATATTGTCTGAAGCTAACTGTCAAGCCTTGAGTATAAACCTGCTAGTAAACCAAGTAGAGGAAAATGGATGAGAAGACCAAAGAGGAGTTGAAACCCCAACACAGAAAATCTAAATGAAGTATCTAGTTTCAGATTTGTACAAATATGTTATTCAGTATTTACTTCTTCTAAACTTTCCATTGAACTTTGAAAATGTGAAATATAGAGCCTTGAGGTTACAAGCTCAAAAGTTCGTTATCTCAAATGGCCAACTGTATTGGAAGGACTTGGTGGGAATCTTGTGGTTATGTATAGTGGAAGAGGAGATTCCTAAGGTAATAAATGAGTTTCATTATTGTGTCTATGGGGGAAATTATATCTGGAGGGCCAGGACTCATAATATTCTCAAAGATTGCTTCTATTGTCCTAAGTTATTTAATGACGCTCATGCATATGTTAGGGCCTGTGAAAAGTGCCAAATTTTTGCTAAAACATAGAAGTTGACACCCCTCCCTATGATCATTTTTTTGTAGAGTCACAAAGATAGTGGGGGCTAGAATTTATTGGGGAAATACATCCACCATTAAGTGGAAAGAAAATGTTGATACTCACAACAACAATTATTTCACTAAATGAGTGGAGGTCATCCCTTCTACGAATTCAACCAATGCAGTGGTCATTAAATTTATGGAGGAGAATATTATCACTAGATTTGGTTGTCCAAGAAAGATCATCACTTATAATGCTCAGGTATTTAAATCAAACAAGTTTATCAATTTCTATCAGAATTATAATATTATTCTGGGGCATTCCACCACTTACAATCCATAAGGGAATGAATTAGTAGAATCATCCAACAAGACCTTACTTGGAATTTTCAAAAATACCATAACACAAAATTAGAAAAATTGGGGTTCACAACTTAAATTTGCATTATGGGCCAAAAGGGTTACTACTAAGAGGTCAATTAGGAAGTCCCATTTTGAGTTGGCATATGGAACAACTACAGTTTTTCATTTCCAACTGGCTATGACAGTGGCCAAAATCCTACCAGATGCTGAGGAGCCAAATTCCCTAACTAGGAGGATAAACCAATTGGTGGAACTGCAAGAAAATAGAGAACATGTAACACAAAGTTTGATTATTATCAGGAAAAGATGAAGGTTATTTTTTACAAGAAGGAAAAGGACAAGTCTTTCAACCAGTAGATCTAGTGCTCAGGTGGTATGTTAAGAGAGAAGACAAAGGAAAACATGGGAAATTTGATCCTTTGTGGTTTCAACCTTTCAAGTTAGATGAAAGAAAGGGGAAAAATACCTTATTACTAGAGAATTTGGATAGTGAAGTGCTTGAGCTTCTTGTAAATGGGAATTTTCTCAATCACTATTTCCAACATTAAAAAGTATCACCCTCATCCATTGTAAATACCGATGAGCCATTATACATACCATATGTGTTCCTTTTATATTTACTTCTTCTATTTTTCTTTTTTGTAATCCTGAATTAATTCACTCCATGCCCGAGTCGAAAGCACTAATCTATAGGTTCTCAATGTGTTGCTTGCAATGCATTGTCCCCTGTTGGTGCTGATGGTGTACCCCTCGTTCCCTTTTCATATTTTTATCATATGGTTCGAGATTTTTTTTATAGAGAGGGACAGACAGAGAAATGATTGGAAAAGGAAAAATTAAATAGGTGCTTACAACACACTTAGTGTGATCAAGAAAAGGAAACATCAAATGCCTTCTCTATCGCAAGTGTGATTATCAAAATAATAAGATTAAAATGAAGATGGGATCCAATATTTACATGTGTCAACGTTATGTTTAAATGCCCAGCAGTTATCCGATCGATCATTGTCCGTCGCAACTCATTCATTCCCCAAAAACATTATGGGGGGAAACTAGCACGACTGATATGTCGACGCCAGTCCCCGAAGGAGAAAATTCAAAGACAATGATCAGGTTGATAAATGGTCCATATTTACTCTGGGGGATCTAGACTAAATCCATACTCCAAATTTTCCACCCCGTCGGAGAAATGGGGACTACACCTACCATGTTGTGCACTGATGCACTGTCGACATTAGAAAGTGAGTGATACATTCAAAGTTAAAGAGTATTCCCCTCCCCTTATGTTGGGTTGACCTATCAATCTCATGGTGCCACCTGTTATCCACCTCATGGTCCCCATTTGATGTCATTTTACCATTTTCTCCTTCCTATAAAACCATGACCCATTGGCCATTCAAATTTTAAAAATTATTATTTTAGTCAAGCTCTCATCTTTCTCTATTGATAAATTCACAACATCCAATTTTTAGTCTGTGCTTAATTTCATTAATGTCGTTCCATCCAATTCTGACCAGTCATCAAGTAACTTGTAGACCCCACTCACAATCTTTTTCCCATATGCTTAAAATGAAGAAACCTCTACCCAAAACCACCAAACTCCGAGAGGTTAAACCCTCTTCGAATATTGAGCCTCTCATGGATAGTGAAGCCAAGATTCGTGACTCACCATGCTCATACTGCTTATCGAACCTTCATTTCGACATGTATGGCTAACATTTTAAGGGAGAGGACCCCCTTAGGGTAATGGAGTCAGAACTGTATTAGAAAATGACTCCCTCCTTCTACCACTTCCCAAATTTTGTTTCTTTGCTCACCACGTCATATGTCAAAGAGAAAAATTGTTTTATATCCTCTAATGGAGTGAAATTTTTGGAAATAACCTAAGTACTAATTCAAAAGTCTCTTATCTACCTAATTTCTCCCAACACTAAGAAGTTTACAGAGACGACCTTCTTTTACACTTAGAATGCTCTCCCAGCAGGGGAACAAAAAGCATTTCTATAGATCATTATAGCTCTTGGTGATCCAGGTGGATCTTCAGAAAAGTACAAGTGGCATGGTGAAAGGCTCAAAACTCAAAGTGGTAGAATCTGGATAAATTTAGCATTGGATCAAAGTGCTCGTCATCCTGATTCGAATGGTACGAATGACACTCAAATCTGAGTCCATATGACAAAGTTAGAACAAGTCAAATTTTGATTTTGACGTGTCGAGGTAGAAGGGAGAAGATGAGATGGAAAAGTTTTAGGGAATGAGGGAGTGCCATGTGGAAGGTTGCCACTGGGCCCCTAATTTTTCATATCGGTGAAAAGGAGGAGTGGTGTAAGGAGAATTGGCCCCTGGTGTTGTTGGTTGCGATTGTGATATCACATATCACAAGCTAGAGGAGGAACAAAAAGGTTAAGAATCATCCCTGGTGAAGACCTAGTTGCAATGCAATATTATCGCATATCGCAATCAGAGATAAAGGATGGTGTTACAAATTTCCTCGGTGGAAAGCACCGATTGTGATTTCGTGATAGGCATTGATTGAGATATTGTGATGGGGGGCTGGACCTGAAATATTATATATTGTGATTTATAAATCTCGACGGGTCTGCCATATTGCAGAGCACTGGAATTGGGTTGATACGTCGATGGGTTCCATGCCGATTGTAATTTGTGGGGTGGATTCAGACACAATATTTTGTATGGTGTGTTTTATAAATCTGGTAGGTCTGTATATTGCAGCATGTTTGTGTCTTAGCTTGGACTTTCTGTTGATAAGCTGGAAATGTCGAAAAACATGTTGCCGAGACTCATGTGAAGTTCATATGGGTTTGCCTTGTTGGAAAGAGGGTTCACTACTGTAGTAAGGTTGTTTCCATGAATCCTTTCATCCCGCTTCTGCCTGCTAACTTGGGTTCTTATGTTAGAACTTCCCCAATTTTGAGGGATGTCGCCATGCTTATATATATGACTGTTTGTATTGAAAGAAAGCAAAGAGGACTGGCCCAATACCCAGAATCTATTGCACACAATAGAACTTGACCCTGGCAGCAGGCCAAAACCTCACCTTGAGAAGCAAGGAGGTTCTGGGAAGGTTGTAGAAGGCCCGATTATCTAAATTGGGAGTTTTAATAGGCGTTTTGCACTATCTTTTGCTAGGATTTTAGTGGTACTAGGCCCATATTTTAGCTTGGATGTATCAGGGTTGTCATTTCTAATTGTTTGTAATTTTTATCTATTTTATGTCACTAATAGAAAGAAGGCCTCCCCACTATTGAGTAGGTCCTGGAGGTGTAGTCTGAACTGGATGAACTTCATAATCAAGTCATAGTGTCATGTTTTTTGTGTTCTTCTTATTTGTTTTGCATTGTTTATGTGCTTTTAAGTTCCATGGTTAATTAAACCTATTATATGTAATTGGGATGCATATGTAAGTAAAATATCTTGGATCAAGCTTGGTATTAGAGCAGGTCTTTGTAGATGCGAAGTGCATGAGTTTATGGTAACTTGGAACAAGCTGCGAAGAGGAGAAGGAACACTTAATTCCTTTGATCCTAAAGTAGGACATTCACAACGAAGAAGAAACATGGCCAATGAAGAAACTTGTTAGGAAGAGGAACAAAATTTCTGAAAGGTATTCGATAACATGGTAGGAAAAGTGGACTAGTTGTTCGCAGAGTATGAGAAGGAACTTGGGCATGAGAAGAAGGATGTTGATGATCATGGATTAGGAAATCAAGAAGGTGGTGAAGAAGATGCTCCTCCCTCTCCTTCTTCTAGTGATAATTATGATCACTCTTAGCAAAATTCCAAGAAGACCTCTAAGAAATCATTCTTCAAGTTAGACATAAAGTTCGACCTGCCCATGTACAATGGAGAATCTAGTGCAGAAAGCTCAATAATTGGATCAGACAGAGGTTTAATGCCAAATGCAGTATGTCGAAGAAGATGAGGTGAAAGACCAGTTAGCATCTCTTCGACTAAGTGACATGACTCTTGTTTGGTGGGAGAGCAAGTTACAGAAGGCAGCACAAAGCCAAGTAACCTTTTGTCCTCTTGGTCTAGTTTTACTTATGCATTAAAGGACTAATTCTACCCTCTGGGTTATAAGAAAAAGCTACGTATGGACTAGAAATATTTAAGGCAAGCGAAGGGCTAGAATGTACAAAGCTTCATGGAAGAATTTCAAAAACAAGCACTGAATCTAGGCATCTCATTATATGCACCTAAAACTGTAACTAAGGAACATGTGCACTACATAGTTACATTAGACACTTGTTATTACTATTCGACTCTACTACAATTGATATGACTAGCATTAAAGCTATTCATCTTGAAAGCCGAGGAAAGAATGATTGAGATGACCAAACCAAGAAGATTCCATTCAACCCTCAGCATGGAAAAATCCAGAAGAAAGGAAAAGGGAAGGATAAGAATATTGTCGCAGCCAAGAAAGGGGATGGAGAAACACCGTCTTACGCTCATTGTAAGAAATATGGTCATGATGATGACCACTGTAGGAAGTTGCTTCCAGAGTTGAGACTAAAGAGATTCGGTAGAAAGGGGAAGTAGAAGATAGTGAAAACAATGCAAGACCTTGTATCAGATTCTGGCGATGAGAAATTGATCATTTCCATGGGCGCAAGAGGTACTCTTTCAACTAATGATAGTTCTAATTTGGTTGCAAGCACTAGTTATTTGAATGAGCCTGTAAGTTGTGATAAAGAGAATTGAGTTATTCCATATTATAGTTGTCATAAAGCATACAAAGTTGGAAAATCTATTTGATTCATGTTCCTAAGAAAACTTAATCTCAAAGTCCTTAGTTAAAATGTTAGTCCTTGAAACTAAACCTCATCTGAGTCCATACCCGCTTGGTTGGGTAAGCGATAAAGCCAAATTTTAGATCACCAAGCAGTGTAGGGACAAATTTGTAATTTCTTCTAAATTAGTTGATGAGGAAGAGTTATTTGTAGTACCTTTGGACATTTATGGAATCATCTCGAGAAGCCCATATCTATATTACAGAAAGGCTATTTTCTTTTGGCATGAAAACAAATACCACCTCAGAAAGGATGGGGTAGAGTATATAATCAGAGCTCATCATACAAAAGTTAGAGCTAGCCTTGTTAGTGCACGATAGATTAAAATACTGGTTAATTCTAGTAAAGGGTGCATGCTCATGGTAGTGAGGGAAAAATAAGTCGAGACATATGATTCTTTCAAAGGTTTTGATCCTGATCATAAGAAGGAATTATTTGAATTTGTTTCTGACTATGATGAATTGTTTTAGGAACCAACAGGATTTCCCCCTAAATGGGAAATCCAACATGAGATCCATTTGTGACAGGATGATTCTTTCCCAAATGTTTTCATGTATAGAATGGCTTCTATTGAGATGGAGGAGATCAAGAAATAGGTGCAGGAACTGGTAAATCATGGAATCATTAGATTGATTTCTTCTCCTTGTGGCTCAATGATCATGTTGGTTCCTAACAAAGATGACACATGGAGAACGTGCGTAGATCATGGCAAAGAATCAATACCCACTCCATCGCATTATTGAATTATTAGATCAATTGAAAAATGTTGTTTATTTTACAAATTTGGATTTGGGTAGTGGTTATCACTAGGTTAGAATTGCAGAGCGAGATGTCTGTAAAATTGTGTTCAAAACCAAACAAGGGCTATTTGAATGGATGGTGAATCGTGATGCCATTCGGACTATGCAATGCTCTAGTGATGTTTATGAGGGTAATGAATGGTTTATTTAGGAATTTTCTCGATCATTTTGTTCTTGTGTATCTAGAAGATATTACTGTGTACAATAGGAAATGGGAGGAACATATATGTCACATAAAGAAAGTGCTTCATGTTCTGGAGAATGAGAAACTATATTTGAAACTCTCAAAGTGTGATTTTGGGAAGACTGCTCTGATTTACTTAGGCCACATTGTCAGTAATGGACAATTAAGGATAGATCCCTCTAAAGTGGAGGTGATAATGAATTGGCCTAAGCCCACGAATGTTACAGAAGTTTTGAGTTTTATAGGCATGGTGCAATGTTGGAGAAGGTTCATTGCAAACTTCTATGTTATCACAACCCCCTTTCATGCCTTGACTAGTGTGAAGAAGGCCTTTCTGGGGGGGGAAACAACATAAGTACTTCAAGACACTGAAAGAGAAGATCAACACAACACCAGTTCTAGCCTTACCATACCTTCAATAGCCTTTTGAAATCGAAATAGATGCCAATGGATATGCCATGGGAATTGTATTGATGCAGCAAAGAAAGCCTGTATCTTATCATTCAAAGACTTTCTCACAAGTTCTTGTGAATTATCCTATGTATGATAAGGAGTTGTACACCTTGGTCTAGAGTGTAAAGAAGTGGAAACATTATCTGATCAGTAAGAAGACCATCATCCACACAGATCATAAGCCGTTCTAGTATCTTCGGTCACAGACCAAGATTTGGCAAGCTCGTCATTTCAGATGGATGGGATTCCTCCAATAGTTTCATTTGGTAATAAGATATAAGAAGGGCACTAGCAACAAAGTACTAGATATGCATTCTCACCCTCATATTTCTACATCTGTAGTTTTTCAAAATGTTTCTTTCTCGTTAGAAAATTATGTTGAACAATATGCTAATGATAGTGATTTTAAAAAAATCTATGCAAAATTGACTCATGGATCACAGGTGGACAATTATTATTTGTAGGGAAATCTATTGTACCACCTTGGAAAATTGTGCATACCCAGTGATGAAATGGTTCATGTAATCCAAGAGTCTCATACCTCTCTCACATTTGGTCATTTTGGAATTGAGAAAACTTTGTCATTTGCAGAGGCTTTTTTTTGGCCTCATATGAAAAACATTATGACTCGCTTTGTAAAGGGTTGTGTGTTGTGTTCTATTTCAAAGCCCTCTAATAGAAAACTTGGGCTCTACACGCCACTCCCTCTTCCGAGTCGACCACGGGAAAGTGTTTCCAAGGAGTTTGTAGGAGGTTTTCCTATGCCTAAGAAAGGTCATGACTATTTGTATGTCATTGCGGAGAGGTTAGTAAAATGTGTATTTTAATGCCTTGTAAAAAGTAGGTCATTGCTGAGTAGATTTATTTTCTTTTCTTTCAGCATGTTTGGGTCCATTTTGGGTTGCCCACATCTATTGTTTCATATTAAGACTCTCACTTTCTTGGGGTGTTTTGGACCAACTTGTGGACAATGATGCACGCCAAGCTAAAAAGGAGTACATAATTTCATCCAAAAATCGATGGATAGATAGAGGTTGTCAACCGCACTGTGGTACACTTGTTGCGAGGTTATTATGGGAAACATCCCAAGTTGTGGGATGAATAACTGCCTTATTTGAAGCATGCATACAATCGAGTAGCACATTCATCTACAAAGAGCTCACCGTTTGAGACATGTTTTGGCTATCTACCTAGAGATCCCTTGGACATGGTCCTTGGAAAATAGGAGGATAGCAATGGAAGAGATGATAGGGGCAAAGCATGGAAGTTCATTCAGCGGATACAAGTGATTCATCAGGAAGTGCAAGAGCAGTTGGAGAAGATCTAAGCTCAGTCTAAAGCTCGACATGATAAGCACCAAGTTGACCATTAGTTTCAAGTTAGGGACAACGTATGGCTCCATATCAAAAAAAATAGAATGAAGGGAGAAGGGAAGAAACTGAGACCCATTAGACATGGTCCCTTCACCATATTGGAAAATATTGGCAACAATGCTTTTCATCTTGGCTTGCCTTCCTATATGAAAATTTACTCTGTGGTAAATGTGGAAAACCTTAAGCTTTATGAACCTCCATTTATTATGGACCGAGGAGGTTGCAGAGATTCCTACAGTGGATGATTTTTCACCAGAGTATCTAGATAAGTTGCCCAAAGATGTCATACTCGATCGGAGGACCAGAACTTCACAATGGGAAGATGTGGAGTATATACATGTTGGCTTCAAAGGAATGCATCCAAGCAAATCTTGATGGATGGAGAAGGAAAAAGTGAGGGAGAAATTTCCTCACTTGCCAATTGACTAAAAATTCTTTTGGTGGTCCAAAAACTCTTAGTGGGGAGGATTGATCCAGGTGGATCTTTAAAAAAGTACCAGTGGCATGGTGAAAGGCTCAAAACTCAAAGTGGCAAAATATGCATAAACTCAGCATCAGATCAAATTTCTCATCATCCCAATTCCAATGGTGTGAATGATACTCAAATCCGAGTCCAGATGACAAAGCTAGAACAAGTCAAATTTTGAGTTTGACGTGTCCAAGTAGCAGGGAGAAGATGACATGGAAAAGTTTCAGCAAATGAGGGAGCGCCATGTGGCAGGTTTCCAATTGTCCCTACATATTGCATATCAATGAAAAGGAGGAGCGGTGTAAGGAGAATCGGCCTCTTGCGTTTCTGGCTGCGATTATGATATCGCATATTGTAGGTTGAAGGAGAAACAACAAGGTTAAGAATCGGCCCCGCCGAAGACCCAGCTATGATGTGATATTATTGCATATCACAATCACAAAATAGGGATGGTATTGCAAAATTCCCTGGCAGAAAGAATCGATTGCAATTTCGTGATAGGTGTCGATTGTGATATTGTGATGGGGCGCCAAACTCAAAATGTTATATATTATGATTTATAAATATCGGCGGGTCCATCATATCACAGACCACTAGATCTGGGTTGATATGCCTATGGGTTCCATGCCAATTCCAATTTGTGGGGAGGATCCTAACACGACATTTTTTATGGTGCGTTCTATAAATCCTTAGGGTCCATAAATCGCAGGATGCTTGTGTCTTGGCTTGGACTATCTATCGATAAGTTGGAAACACTGAAAAACATATTACTGAGACTCATGTATAGTTGAGGTGGGCTTTCCTTGTTGGAAAGGGGCTTCACTATTGTGGTAAGGTTGTTTATGTGAATCCTTATGACCTAATTCTACCTGCTATGTTGGGTTCTTATGTTAGAATTGCCCAATTTTGAGGGATGTTTCCATGCTTATATATATGACTATTTGTGTTGGAAGAAAGCGGAGAGGATTGGTCAAATACTCAGAATATATTGAACACAGTAGACCCTGACTATAGCAATAGGTCGAAACCTCACTTGAGTAGTAGGGAGGTTCCGAGAAGGTTGCATAAGGCCCAATCATCCAAATTCGGAGTTTGGATAGGAATTTTTACACTAGTTTTCATGAGGAGTTCAGTCGTACTGTCTATTTCTGAAGTTGGGCGCTCCCATCTTTGCCCATATTTCATCTTGGACGTATTAGGGTTTCCATTGCTCGTTGCTTGTACATTTTATCTCTTTTATGCCAGCAATAGAAAGAAGGTCTCCCCACTATTGAGCAGGGCCCAAAGACGTAGTTTGAATTTGACAAACTTCGTAATCAAATCATTGTGTCATGGTTTTTGTGTTCTTCTAATTATTTCCACATTTTTTATGTTCTTTTAAGTTCCATGGTTAATTAACTCTATTATATGTAATTTCGATGTATCTGTAAGTAAAATATCTTGGATCACTTGGCCATCAAACCTTACCCATCTCTGATTTGTTTCTCATACCCATGTGTAGGGAAGTTATGAAACCTATCCTGACCATTATTTCTCTACTTTTGGGGGGAAATGACATTACCAACATCACTAAAGATTTTATAGGGTTTTTTTGTGTAATGATGAAGTCAGGTCATGTTTTTCACATACCCTCATTCCTAGTCGAGTCTGTTAAATTCCAGCTACATCACTTTCCCATTACTTCCTATTTTAGATAACACTCTATTCTATTTCATCTGTTCATATATACCCATGCAGATGAATTTGAATATTTGGGCCTTATTCTTATGGATGCCTACAAATAGAGAATGTTTTTTTCGACTGGGATCCTATTATTAGAAAGAAACCCAATAATGAGGGTTATTCTCACTTCATTTCCACGTATATGCCTACTGCCTACAAAATTATAAATAATTTATCTCCCCCGAGGGTTATACCACAACAGAAAAGAATCCTCCATCTTAGAAAAGACACCATGGTGGGAGACTGGTACTTGCTTGAAGGTTATACTAAAATTAGGGTTTATGGGTCAGAACTTCCCCCTTATCATTTTCCTGTATTCATGCCCATGATAATATTTTCCCTAGAGTTCATTTGGCAGAGCATGCATGTTGATCAAATCCACTTCATTCCTACCAAGAAGGGCTACATGCACAAATTGAGAAAACATATAAGTCCTTTATTTATCAATAACATATAATCCTTTCATCAATTTGAAGACTTATAGAAGGAGTTAATCTTTGAAATGGGAGAAATTTGGCATTATGGCCCTCAAGGCATCATCTTGTTGAGAGGGAAGAATATTAATGCCTCAAATTATGACCATGAGTATAGGCCTGAATTTGAATGGAAGGCTAACTTCAATTCTTGGCTTATTAACACAGAGATGGATATTAAGACTCTGACCTCAAAGGATAAGGCTCAGAAGAGAAACATGGGCAAGGATGGATACATTGAAATGGAAGACGCACACTCAAGAAAAAAGGCTAAAATTCAAGAAGTAGTTGATGAAGAAATCGAGACCAGACTGACTGAGACAAATATGGACTAGCCAGGCTTTCAAGTGACACTAGAAATCCCTCTTCAAGATACCACCTCCACATATACAGAGGTAGAAATTATGGTGTCTTGAGGAAGCTCAACAACAGTAGGCCTTAGTTGGGAAATAGGGAATTCAATAGAGGAGAGAAACAAAAGAATCAAGGATAAAATGAAAGAACAGTTAGCTTTGCATTCAGTCCCTTATCATACTAGACTTCTAGCTGCCATGGAACTGGAGAGAAATCATATGAAGTTCTCATTACATCATCTCTCAGCACAGTCCCTCCCTTTGGGATCAGAGTTTAGGACTGTGGACGTATCACTTGACATCACCAATGTCCCTTTTCCTAACAAAATAAATTTTCATAGATGGGTAGGAGAAATGCTTTACAATGAGGTAAGCCTAAATGCTACAACAATAGTTAAAGATGAGAAATCAATAGAGAAAGTTTTCACTAAGTTGAAGCAAGCTAGAGCTAACTCTAGATCTCTCTATCTATCGAATGAAAACTTCAAAGAGATGATTATCAAATTGTGAGTAAACCCAAAAGATAATATTGTGATATAGACCCTTATTCAAAGTTCTCAAGATGAAATTCAAGACCTAAGGCATAAGTTGAATATGCCTGCTAGTGAACATGTGAAATCTTAGGAACTAGCCCAGGTAGAGGGAGAGAAATACATCCTAGCTAAAGAGTTGATTGATAGAAACAACGAAGTGGTGGTTCTCAAGCAACATGTGGCAGAGCTCCAACAGAGGATCAACTCTGATATGTGTGTAGTGATAGTGCCAGAAGATGTACAAAATCCCATTGAAAAACTAACTAAGACCCTCACCGAGTTACAGTTCTTTGAATTTGAATTTAAGAAAGTGCAGGTGGACCTTGAAAATGCCAAGTGTTATTTCACACAAAAGGAAAAGAAACTAGAAATTGCTAAGGAAAATGATGAGCAGATCAACAAAAAATTACAGTATACAAACCAAGAGATTACTAGGCTAAAAAGTAAGCTTAAATGTAACATGTCCCTCTTCCAGGCTAGGCAGTTGATATGGGATGAAATCATAACTAAATGAAAAAGCATCTGGGAAAATATAACTCTGATGGTAGATCAAAAAATTGCTATCAAGGACTACGAGTTCTTTATTCTATCACCTAAAGAGGTAGAAGGAAAAAATGTTGAGACAATAGGAAAAATCATCGCGTACATCAACGAAAAGCCAACTAGTGAGTTAAGTACCATGGAAATTGTGGATAGAGTAAGTGAAATCATTGAAGCCTCTAAGATGATTCAGAAGGAAAATGTTAGGGCCAAGGTTGAGGAATGTTTGGAAAAGGTGTTAAGAGTTGTGGCTACATTTGAATCTAGTTTTGATCAAAGAGTTAGGGATGGATTTCCCAGCTATTAGGACATGATAGGAGGTTTTGTCCCCTAGGATATAATAAAATGTTATTTGAATCTAAGAGTAAGGTTGATTATTCTCACAATAATACTTGCTCCCTTAAAGGAAAAATCAGAGTAAACTATCTAAGGAGAGATTTCGAGTTGTTGGGGCTAGTGAAGGAACTATTCCCCACCAAGCCAAATTATGCAGAGCTCACTAGCCTAAATATTTCTTATCAGAATTTCTTTCATTATCCTTTACCAATCCCAACATTATTTAAAAAGTGTCATCAATTCATTAATCCACCACAACTCCAAATCATTCAAATGACATCCTTTCCACCAGAGTCGCCCCCAGCAACAATGAAGATATTTTGATTGCGTCAATCGTGCCACTTTATGGTTTTCATGTTTTCTGTAAACATTCCATTTCAAAAATTCAATCGAGTTAGTTCTATAATAGTTAAGACAGTTGTGGTAGTGGTATGCTCGAAATTTGTTACTATTATGAAATCATTAGAAGATTAAGAAAGAATATTTTGTAAGGGGTACTTGTCGAGGAGACCCTATAAAACTTTTTATGAGATATTTTGGGGGGGTTCCAAATTTTGGTTCCAAAATATTTTTCTGAACGTTGAATTTGGAAATAACTGAAGATGTATGTTCTATTTGTGGATTAATAAATAATTCCTAGTGATTCCAATGGCATGATGTTGTAGTATGTAATATCTCTTTCAATTATTTCTTTATGTGTTTATTTCCTCTCAGATGGCATGTAATAGTAGTTGTTGGATTTAGTCGTAGAATTATGGATTCATCTGTGTCAAATTCTAGTGAAATATGTCCATGATTAATGAGGTTTAATGACCTTAGTATGCCCTCCATGCCCTCTGAATCTTCATTTATAGTTTTCACTTCATTGTTTATTGTTGAATTTTGATACATGGGATTTGTAATTAGCCCTATGTATTAAATTTCTTTTCCTCATGTTCTTCTTTCATTCATACTATAACAAAAAAATGAACAATGTGTTTCTATAAGTTGGCCACTACATATGAATATTAATTCCTCTTTAGAGTTATCTATATGTGTTAATGTTTTAATCTTCCCTTTGGAAGAGATATCCAAACCAATTATAATTCATGGTGTGTTTTAAATGTAAAATGTTAAGGCCAAATCCTACAAACACTATAAGATGTCCCATGCAGTCACTGCTTTCAATATGGAGGTTGTCTCTAGGAGCCACAACAAATATCTCCTCAATATCTACCAAAATATGTGTAGAACATCTAAGTTAACCTCCTATTTTCAATTCCATAGACAACCACACAAGTAACAGAGACAAATAGATGAATGATCATACCTCAAACCCTCACAGGATGATGTATTTTACAAACCCCTTTTATATATAGAAAACTTACTCTTATTTAGATACCATGCTCCAACTCCTTTATATAAGACCCTATACACAAGCACAAACAATTCAGTACAATATTCTCCTCCACAGACGGAAAATTAATGCGCAACATAAACTCAATGTGTAGTGCTTCTTTTGATTAACTAAATTTGATATTGCATTAGGGTTGATATATAACCTTAGGTCTGATACATTATTCTTTTGAGGACCTTGGGTCAAGGATATGACTATTTTACTGATATTATTAGTGTATACGAAAATACTAGTGATGTACTAGTTTGATTTTATGATAGTGATGGTTCTGATGGACCTATTTCATGACTATGGGTAATCATGTTGATGAATTCATTATGTTGTGTTGTTTACATATTCAGAGGACTCAATTCTTTCTTATAGTTAGTGATTATGTAAATGATTATGTCATTATAACAATTTAGCATGTGAAATCATATCATTGAATAACATTATGAACATATATTATTCATTATTATTGACATGACAACCCTTTTTTTATCCACCATGTAAATATTGCCATGAATTGCAATTCATATAAATAATGCAGAAATGAAAACATTTACTAGATGAGAGGAGTGGACATAGATTCAGAGGGATGAGGAGGATGATATTCTTGTAAACCCTATCCATTGTATTTACTTCACCACCTATCTCCTTGATGGAATTTCTAGCCAAAGCATTGAATCCAAGGATGGCCTTTTTTAGGGAAGGATGAGCCATGAAATATCGATAATTATGGAAAGCATGGGCACATTAAGCACACATGGAAAATGTATGTGAAGGGAAATCGATAGGGAATAGGGAGGGGGAGGTATTCATACAATGGGGGAAGTAGATGCACAAACAAACTACGCAGTGATGGACAGGGTAAGAGAATAGAAAATTGTGGATTGGTAGTGGACATAAATTTTCTAGGGAGAAATAACATATCTAGCATGTTTTCTATTTTCCTAATGTTATTCCTAATGTTTTCTAAGACTTGTGTGTATTCCTATGAATTTGCTAGTTATTTAGAGTTTAGTAGAATTAAGTCATCTAGTACTAGCCTTGGGCTAATAAACCATTAGGGTGCTAGCTAAAGGTAAGATGATAAACCACCTAATAGGCTGAGATGCCCAGGTGTTTGCTAAAAGGATCTGATAAACCACTTACGTGTTCACTCAGTACACTAATAAATCATCTAGAAAGTGGTTTATTTACTCTTGAAATGATATCTTATAGGAGCAACAAGTAAATAATCCATGCGGTGTGTTCATCCTCCTAGAAATGAACTGCGCCTCATTGAGCCTTAAGTGAATTCCTTGTGATAGGTTTTTATTGGAGTAAAGGTCATTATGGTGCTTACTACTAAAGGTAAATTATAAACAACCTCGATAGTAGGTCCTTATTCCTTTTGGTTTGTAACTTGAATTTGGTTTGAATCAACAACCAATGTGGTGCTTACTGCTAGAGGAAATTAATAAACCACATGAATAGTCGATTCCTATTCCTGTTTATTTGGTTGGCTATATTGGCATAAATACCCTTGAGCACTTAACTCCTAGGAATTTGAATCTAGCATGGAGGTGGTTAGTTGCAAGAAATATTGTAGTTTAGCTAGCATTTTTTTGGGTGGAGATTTGAATTCCCTCTCTCTTTCTCCAATCACCCAAGTTATACATTTAAGTGTGTTTTCTTATATTTCACTATGAAAAATGAATGATGTTGGTATGTGTAATAACATTGTATGTATGTCAAAACGAATTGTAAGGGAATGTGTTATTCCTTGTTATTTATAATGAGATGGTTATGTGAATGATACTCATGGTAATGAAGGGCTGAAGGTGTCTATGTATAAGTTTTGGTATTATTCTAAGTATTGAGTTATTTGTATGATCAATGTCTGTTTAATACACCCAATTCAATTATTAGAGTGTATGAAAATTCATTGTTTTGTATGAAATGGATCTTATGATTTTTAGAGTTTAAAGACTATTGAAATTATGTAAATGATGTTGTGCATGGCATGTTGTATCAGTATATTTTATTCAATTTGATTGGGACCCATTCTAGGGGCGTTATAGTGTTTTTGTGTTGAATTTTGTAGAGCATTGCCAGTTATGGTTTAGCTATGTATTCATGCCTGATAGTGGCATGATGTCAGATTTATTTGTTATATTTCTAGTTTGGATCAAGTCTGATGTGTTGGAGTTGAAATCAAGGTTTCATTTATAGGAATCCAGTGTTTTGAGTAACACTATGTATCAATGGGAGTTTCTAAGTCACGAAAAATTCCTTACAATTTCCTATGTATGTAAAATTACAAAGAATTCAAATGTATCTTAGTTTAGTTGTTTCATCGGAGAAATTTAGTTTATTATAGATGAATATGAAACTGGAATGATGGATGTGTATACCATTCTAGACATCTAGGCTAAATTCCATTTAAATTTGTTTAGAAGAACTAGACTTAATTTGGATCAGATATGCACATGGACCGAACTTCTTATAGAATCTAGTATGGGGGTTTTTGTTGATAGTCCAGTGTAGGCATAGGCTTAGATAATTCTTATGGAAGGATACACCTAATAACTTAAAGCATCCAATAGCGATCATGGGGATTATTCTTCGGAGGCCCAAATGTTGGCCAAGTTCGAATTGTGTTATGGATTGAGGGAGATATAGATGTATTTGAGGAGTCGGTGGTTTGTGGGATTTTCCAAGTGAAAATTTATTGTGCACCCTGACTATTTCCTAGGCTAGATATAAATTAAATTCATTAAATAATGCAAGAAATCATGTCTACTTGGGCCTACAACTAAAGACAATGTAGAAAGCACCATATATACACTCACAAGCCACATAAGTGACATGTGGGTGTCATGGTTGATGTGGCAAGGGAATGTAGATTTTTTGTGGGTGCTATGTGGAAACCTTGCCAATGTGGTACGAGCTAAATGACCAATCTTTGATAGAGAAAATTTTTTAATCTGGGTATGGGATCATGAGAAAAATTATATTACCAAAAATCTCTCAATAAGGTGAACATGATGATGTGATCGAAGGTTAATAATGCTAACTTTGGGAAAGGAGGAATGCTAACTTTGGTTAATTGAAGTAACACCTTACAAAACTTTGAAGACTCCAAGCATAATGGAGGGAATATTACAAAGTGGTGTCAAAGAATGGTTAAACACTTGGACTAGATAGGCCATGAAAGTGAAAGTTAGAAGAAGAACGTAAGGTTCAACATCGAACCTGAGGAGGATTTCATGCAAATGATAAGAATTTATCTTGATAAATTGGTTTTGATCTCTATATTTCTTGTTATAAAAGTTATCATATACTTTTGAAATTGCAAATTTCATAGTTGACATTTTTTTGTAAAATGTTAATTTCAATCATTCTAATTTGTATGGATATAAACATGTTGACATGTCCTATTTATATATATATATATATGACTTACATGAATTTTAGATCTGTTCCTAATAGTAGATAAACATACATCATGCCAACATGTATATAATTTTCATGGTAAGGTAATAATTCAATTTGTTTATGCTAATATAAATAACAACTGCGTGTGTGTGACAACACATAAGAAGACTCAATTGAAGCAAAAAATAAAAGCATGGACAATAGTATGGTGCAACATAACATGGACCAAGTCCAGCATGAGTAGGAAAGGGAAAGTTTTCTTGGAAGAGAAGAAACCTTAAGGAGCTTGAAAGTTGAGTTGAAGAGTTGCAAGATAGAGAATGAAAGGATTATTAGAAAGAAAAAAGAACGAGAAATTATGAACATGGTGCCATTACAACACTTGTATTACATCCAAGCGTTACTAAAAATATCACCAACCAATGAGGACATAAATGAAATTCATGTTGACAAGGTCAAAGAGGAACATCATAAGGCTAGAGTGAAAAGGAAGCCAAATTCATGCCACAACTATAGAGAGGCACATATGAAGAGGGACTTTCCTAGTATAGAGTGAAAGAGGAAAAATATTTCATATGATCTCCAAGCACTTGAACCAGCAATCTGTAATATAGAAAGAGATGAGGGAGCATCCCCTGAAGCTCTCTAAAATGCTAAAAATTTCCCTTCTTGAATTTTTTAAAGGGATGTCATAATTTTGAGGTTGTTATAGACCTTGGAAAGGAATTTGTTTAGTATGTTTTGCACATGTTGGTGATGAACACACTAAACACCAAAATTCAAGGGGATTGATTTTGTTGGGAACAAATGAATTATGGGGATATTTTACATGATTCTATCATTATTGTTGGCTTCATATTTTCTCTTCTTCTTTTTTTGTTGACTTTAAGCATGGCCATGTTTCTTTGTATTTTGTTATGTGTTTTCTATTGTGGTTTTTCTTTGTTTTCATTCTTTGTTCTTTCCTTTGATGCTTTGGTCTTTGTGGTTGTTGGGTGTTGGAAAGGAAGAAAAGTGAGATTTGGATAAGAGTTAAATAAAACCCAATTGGAAGTGTAAGGCCCTAACTAATCCTTGTACATAAGATCAATGCTAGTGGAAGCAAGAAGGATATGACAGAAAAACTAGATGGACTGGTTGGGTCCACATGAAATAAGCCAAACAATCACATGTTAGCTCTGAAAATAGAATAATATGAAAGTTATCATAATTGGAAAATATTCATGGATAATGTGTGTGTGTGTGTGTGCGTGTTCAATTTTTTTTAGGATTATGAGATAGATGGAAATTGAAATAAAGACATGATTATACTATTCAGTTTCAAAGGCCATTAGTTGAGAACCATCATAGTAGTAAGATAAATGATTAATCTATAAAAAAATTGATCATTGTTTGAATGCTATTAAAATAGAAATTGTACTTACCATGCTTTGAGTAACAAAGTGGAGTTACTCAATGGATTCCATGCTAAATGGAACA
Source organism: Pinus taeda (assembly GCA_000404065.3). NCBI lineage: Eukaryota > Viridiplantae > Streptophyta > Pinopsida > Pinales > Pinaceae > Pinus > Pinus taeda. The sequence continues at coordinate 42,076 of APFE030577502.1, read as the reverse complement.
CCATTGGGCAAGTCAATAGGAATGAACTATTGTTGATAATTATCATTAGTAATATGTTATGTTTATGCTCCTAATATTTGTTATGAGCATGAATGAAAATGGTAAAGGAAGAAAATTGATATTGTATGCTTAGCATGGATGAGAACATGCTGGAATTGAATGAAATGAAAATTCTTGTATCAAATCTTCATTGAAATTATGGTGAAAGTGGGGATCCTTCAGAATGAAACATGGAAACAATTATTGCAATTCTTTCTCAGTGAAATGGAGAATCAAAATACTAATGAGTTTAGAGATGTTTAATTTTATTTTTAAATACTCAAAATGAATATGGTTCACATATATAGTAGAGTAACCATGTTATTTCAATTTATTTGAATCAAAGTGATCGAATTGTTATGGGCATAATGATTCTAAAGTGATGCTGGCAAAATATCCTCTGCCAATAATATGGCAGGAAGGAAAATCCTTCACCCAATTATGGGAAATAATTCCCCTAAGGGACAAATATAAAACAAATAATGACTATGGAATGGTCCTTTTCTCTAAATATTTGGACCTAAACTGTGTTAACCCAAGGCTTAACATGGGATTATCATATAATATGAGTTCCCTAAACCACTACAACCTCGAAAGTTGATACCTTGTGTATGTATTCAACTAAAAAGCAGGGATGAATTTTTATAGCCACAGAGTTGAAGCCTTCCCAATGCAATATGTGTGTGTGCACTAGTCAAACCTTAGCCCCACATGAACTCTTTCTTCACATAACACCCTTAGTAGCTTCCTTTGACACCTTTGGTTCACCAACATGATTTAATTCCTCAATGCCTTACTCCACTCACATGAAAGAAATGATTATTACCTAGGTCCTTGGAACCCTAGACCTTGGCATTTTAAACTTATGCATAAAAGACTTGCTTTAGAAATCCCCGAGGAGATAGAATCCAAGGAAAAAATATTTTCCCATTTATTGTAGCATTTATATATCCACTAGTTTTTGACCCTAAATCTTGTACTTTCTTTAATGTGTGCACAAAACCGCTCTTGAAATTTCTGAGGAAATAATCCTAGGGAAGAACTGGGTCCCATTCATGCCTCAACATGTCACCCTAGACTTAAAAGGCCCATGTTACCCCAACAATCTAGAAATATACATCACTTCAACATTTTGAATGTCTGACCAGACCTTAACATGTCACCCTAGCCTTTTACACATTACCCTAACGTTTTCCACATGGTCTCATCTCCCTGGTGTTTTAAAACAAAGAATCTACTTTTGGACTTTTGGGGAGATAGATTCTAAAGAACGAGAATATTTCCCATTATTAACTAATATTAGTCTCTATCGGCTGATGGCCCCAACTATTATAGGCCATTTTGTCATATCTGGACAATAACCTTGTAAAATGGATCAATCCACATTAGTGAAGACTTTGTCATTATCCCTGCACAATTCCCTAAGCACGACTCTCCAAAATCCCTATGTTTTTAGGTCTAACTTCTTCTTTTCAATGCTTTTAAGGCCCATCTCACCCTAGCCATTTGGAGACTTGTGATCAGTAGTAATTTTCTTGGTTCTGCACCAATGTTGATAGTAGCAGGTTGTCCCTTATTGGGGGTGCGTTGATTCTAGAAATTTAGGAAAAATAAAAAGAATCATGAATCTTCCTCTTCTAAGAGCTTCCTCTTCTATAAGCTTGGAGGAGTTGTTTCAACCTTTTACCTTGGATAAGAACTTAAAATCCTATCATATCCTACAGTGGATTTTTCATCTCTTATCCCTTGAGCTCATCCTCCCATTAAGAGTGGATCTCAAGCCTAGATTGGTAAATGGATAAGAATTCATAAACTACCACACTCTCTTATAAGTCAACAACCATCTGCAACATTAGGGTTTTCTTTTGGATATTAATCACACCCTCATCTTTATTCCTTGAACTTAAGAGAGTGATGAAATTCATGCATCGGGGTGACATTGAGGTGTGCTTTGTGACAAGGAAAGATAATTCAACTTGGGGAGATCTCTACAAGATCAGCTATTATTCTTGGCTGTAAACTCTCTCCTTTTCATATTAATACAAAGAGTATATCATTTTCCTATATGTGTTATGTTATGTTTACATTCATATATTTCAATGCTTGGTTGTAAACTCTCTCCTTTTCATATTGAATAGAGTTATTGGATAATGCTACATAGATGATGTAGATCTTTGGCCTGTTTTGATTGTATGTGTAGTTTCTAATTATAGAAATTGGAGCTACGATTCGAGATTAAAAGCTAAGAAGAGAGGATAGGTTATGATGGATTCCAAGTAAGCCTCTTTCCATTCTACAATTTCTCTAAGGGAAATTTATATTATTTTGTTTTTATTGTTCTAGATGAGTCCACTAGGTCCAGGGAAGATAATTTTGTTTGTAGTTGTAAATTATGCATAACAAATTGGTGACTCCAATGGGGATCAATTCATTCCCTTAGTGGATTTTGTTACCTTTTCCCTTTTTACACCTCTTGAACAGACCTCCAGGCCTCACTCAACCTGAATTGACCCTAGGAAGACCTTTCTTTGCTCTTAATTTGATTGTTTTTGTTATAATTTGGCTTTCCCTAGATCAATGCTCCCCCTGGTTTGCTAACGGAGAATTGCAGTGCTCTATGGACTTCTCAACACGTATGTTGCAAAGCATTGATAGCCTATCTCAACCTGCGTTGACCCTTGTTTCATGCAAAAAAAAATTCCTTTTCATGTTTTCTCTCTGATTAACTTTGTTCCATTTGGTCCTCCTTTTGTCCATGAGTGTGTCTTGGTCTCTATGAAGTGTTTATCTTGTTTGATTTTTATTTTGAGTGAATTTGATAACAATTTTTTTATATTTTTCTTTTTTCTTGTCATTAAGTCATTAGCAAACTTATTTCTTGATCATTGGGTTGCTTGAAGGAATTGGTGTCTCAGTCATCATTCTAAATAATTACTTTTATCAGTGATCAGGAAAAAATCTTATTTTTCATCTTAAAATTAAGTGGAGTTGAAAAGAAAAATATCATACTAGTGTACGAGAGCTCCCCCTAGGAATTGAGCAGTTTTTGCTACCAAGCCTCTCGCAGCTTGCTGCCAGCTCCCTTTAGGAATTGCACAATTTTTGCTGCCAAGCCTCTTACATCCTATTGTTTCCCTCCAAAAATTGCGCAGATCTACTCTCCAACTGAGCCAGATCCTAAGGACAGTTGATCCAGATTGTCCATCCCAGTCTCCCAGTGACTCCTGTGTAATTTTCACCAGTAGTGACTAGAGCTCGCATCCCATCTTGAAACTTACCTTGCACAGTGTCATAGCCTTGTCCTCTCTCCTAGTCACCTACATTTGAAAGTAAATAAAAATGCATCGTGATAGACTATGATGTTTATCGGTTTGATTTCCTATTCTCATGAGTGATTTCAGATACAAGTATATGGATAAGACATGATGCAACAACAAACGAGATGAACAAGGAGAGCACATGCAAGCAGATCTATTCATGAACGAATGAATGAGCGATGCATGCGAAGATATTTTCTTGCCAATAGATGATGCATACGAGGAGATTTTCTTGTGAACATACGATGCATGCGACGTTATTTTCTCGCAATCAAACGATGAATGCAAGGAGATTTTCTCGCAAACAAATGATGCATGCGAGGAGATTTTCTTGCGAACAGATAATGCATGCCAGGAGAAATTTTTGTGAATCGACAAACATGCGACGAAATTCTTTCGCGAATGTATGAGCATGTAAAGCATGCCAAAGTACAAGAAAAGAAGCGACATGCACATGAAACATCAAGTGAGCACCAAAACAGTTGAAGACTCCACACACGTTTCCATGCAGAGGTGAGGTTATGATACACCAAGAGGACATCCATCACTTAGCAGCACTAGAGCTTGAAATGGACACCACCACTAGCATGAACATACCAACACTGCCATGTCATGAGTCATGCCCGCCACATCATTACTGTCAGCCATACTATTGTAAATCAATTTAATGTAACATGGAATTCCAAGAGACCCACATGTAATCTGAAGAGTCATATAATCTGAAAAGTCATGAAAGTCAAATAGTCATGAGGGAAGTCAAACATTCACAAGGGCCAACTTTACTCTTGGCTATAAATTCCGATCATTTTTACATGCAAAGGAATGTTTTCACCCTGGCTCCTCCCACATAGCCTTGAGAGTTTGTAGCCTTTTATTTGAGGAGCGAGCAGTGGATCCAATTCCCCTATCACGAGGTCAGTGATGTATGGTGTATCAATGTGTCTTGGAATTTTATCTTAATTCAGAAGCCCGATAACCTGCCAAAATGTTTTCACACATGTATTATAACTATTTGTAAGACTAATATTGAACACTTGTAATGCATGTTTCTTTAACCTATGTTAAATGATTGAACCCTTTCGGTTTCTCTAAAACATATACATTGATTAAAATATGTTGTATAAGTTGTTAACATTGTTCTTCCCATGTGGATGGCCTCACCGTACATCAGACATAACCTTTCCCATAAAGTTTTTATAACGACAGTCGCACTTACGTGGGCTACTCCACTGGGTGTTGTAGGTGCTATCCTCTCTTTTGTGTTGTGACTATCACATCTATGTGGACTACTCCTCCGGAAATTGTGCATGTCCTATTGTGTTGTGTGTCTTTGACAGAGTTGGTACTTCTTCCCATTCGACTAAAGACTCACCTCCACCCTCTCCCTCTACGGTGAAAGGACCTTGACACAAGTAACACTAGCACTCACCAAGCACAAAAACCTCATTGTTCAAAGATGATGAACACCACTCTCATGTGCTAACAAGAAAGAGCTAAGGCATATCTTTAAGATAATGGCAACTGAGCCATCGTACTGGATGGGACTCCTACACCAAATAGTGTGAAGTCTAGTTGGGACTTCATACCGGGGAGATCCCTTGAATGTTGGCAGGTCCAACATCATCAACATTTTGGTGCTAGAAAGAGGGCCAGATGACGAGTTGAGTCCTCAAAATCTGTGTTGAATATTTGCACATCTATCATCATTTTTTTTGAATTTCACCTCTGAAATTTATGTCCAATGGACATATCTTTGACTTCGAGAGGGAGTTCTGGGATGGCTTGTCACAAATAATGTATGATGGTGAAGGCAAAGTGGCTTGGCTTGAGAACTTAGATGACTTCCATGTGCTCATGGAGAATGTGGAAGGTTTTAATAAAATAGAGGTCTATTTGTTGCTTGCACACACACTTCACGACCACCCATTATGATATTGTGGCATATTGCCTCATAAGTCCATGCACTCATTCGAGCAATTCGGTGATCTAATTGAATCTATTTTTCACAATTTTGATCTTGAAGCACTTGATAAAAAAATTTAAAACAACGGAAGGCCCTGTATGAATCACCTATGGATTTTTCATAGCACTTCTATCTATTCATGTTTGAAGGACTAAAAATTCAGATGAAATTCCAATATCGTATGAATAGATTTGAATGTTGCCTTACCAAATAACTCTATCCTGAGATGAAGTTGAAGTTCAAACCCTGCTCGGCATAATTCGGTGATGGAGCTGCAAAATCACAAGAGGACATAGTCACTGTCACAAGTGACTGTCTACCTTCCCCTCATCAAACAATTTGTTAATTTTAGGTATTCTCTATGCTAGATAAATTTATTTCAATTTTCATAGTTAGCTCAATATCTTTTCTAGATTAGCAATCACATCAGCATTAAAGTAAACTGTAGATAGAACATAAATATAAATTGCATAAGACAAGCCAAGACAAGAGGACAAAAGAGGTGGTGCTAGCCAGGGACAAACCCCAATGTGGGGAAACCCTTGATCAATTATTCTTATATTTTTTTCAATAATTTAGTAGAGAGAGAGAGGTAGTACATTTACAATAGAAGTCAATGCTTTGACTTATCTAGATAAGAGCATAGATCATCTCTAAGAAGATGATACATGAGATTAGTTGAAGACATGATGCTTCAACTAATTCTCCAAGGTGAATCCTTCACCTATCATTGTGCTGCATTTCATCATCATGTTGCACCTCACTGTATTGCACCATGTTGCACCCATCATCACTATGGTGCATCTCATCACGCTTCATTAATCATGATTGTACCCATCACTATACTGCATTATGTGCCATTGCTTCACCATGTTGTCATCCTGACCTATGTGTTCACTTCACCTTGGTTGCTTGTTGTTCCTTGGTTGCTTGTTGTCCCTAGCATGCTTGTTGTCCTTAGCATGCTTTTTGTTGCATGCTAGTTGTTCCTTGCATGCTAGTTGTAACACTGCATGCTTAGTTTGTATTTGTTGATAAGTACCATACAACTATCCCAATGTTAGTTAGCTATCCCTTCCATGCTTCTCTCCTTTGGAGACAGATGTTCCAACTATTTCGACAATTCCCAGTAGTTCTGGCAGTTCTAGTTGTTCCCAACAGTTCCGGCAGTTCCGATTGTTCCTGGCAGTTACAGTAGTCCTAGCAGTTCCTTCTTTTCTAGCAGTTCTGGATTTTCTGGCAATTCTGGCTTTTCCAGCATTTCCAACTTTTCCAGCTTTTCCGGCTTTTCTAGCATTTCCATCTTTTCCGGCTTTTCCGGTAGTTCCTCTTTTCTGATAGTTTTGGCTTTTCCAGCAGTTCTAGCTTTTTCAGTAGTTCCGACTTTTCTGACATTTCTAGCTTTTTCGATAGTTCCAGATTTCCTGGCAATTCTGAAAATTCTGGCTATTCTGGCAATTCCGGCTTTTCTGGATTTTCTGACAGTTCCATCTTTTCCGGCAGTTTTGAATTATTCGGATTTTCCATCTTTTCTGGTAGTTCCGGCTTTTCCAGCAGTTCTAGTTTTTTTAGCTTTTTTGGCAGTTCTAGAAGTTTCGGTTTTTCCAGCATTTTGGGCAATGAAGAGCTTATTCTTCCATGACTACATTTAGATCTAGGGCATGTTATCTAAGGTAGCGTATACCCTAGGGCACTCCCTCTAGCTCTCATCTTCATCAAACCCAAAACAGGATGAATTGAGATCACAAGAGTGCATGTGTGTGTGACAAATGACTTTAAGTCCTCTTCTATTTATACTAAAATGTAGACATTGAATAGACATGACCATTGGGCTTCTGAGCCTACATAAGTTGTTGTCCAACTTGACAATTTTTCCATAATCAAAATAAATTCATATCTTCACAAATACTTATCAAAATCGGATGATCTTTTGATCAATCCTACACCTCTCGATGAGAGGAATCCAAGAAAAATATCAGCTACCATCAATAAGATGACCCACATGGAGTTTGGCTCTAGTTGCCAATTTTAAAACTCCCTCTCAACTAGGGAGAACTCCATTCGCTGATCCATCTGTCTAACTGTACTATCTCTACCATCAGTGCCCTGCACAGCTCTGCTCTGCTCTGACATGCTGAGCTCTACTTTGTTGAGCTCTGCTTTGCTTTTCTCTGCTCTACTCTACTGAACCATGAAGAAGAATAATTGATCGAGAATGTCTCATACCATTCTCTACTGACTTGAAGTTATTTTCATCTGAAGAGAGTGTGTCACATCACTCTTACTGACTCGAAGTCAGTTTTATTGATCCCATATCAATATCACAAGAGAGTGTCTCAAATCACTCATATTGATCCCAGATCAGTTTTTCCCAGATCAATGTCATTGGAGAGTATCTCAAACCACTCATACTGATCCCAAATTAGTTTCATTGATCCCAAATCAATGTCACAAGAGAGTGTCTCAAACCACTCATACTGATCCTAGATCAGTTTCATTGATCCCAGATCAATGGAGGCCATCCTAGCATAGGGAGTATGGTAGGTACAATGATGCATCCATCGATAGAACTACTATGCTCCCTATCCTCATTTCCATGTTCATTGATCAGATGAGAGGTACTTCCCATGAGTCCCAGACTACATGGGTAGGATGCCTCAATAGAAGAACGAATCATCCTGTCCACAGGAGAACTAATCATCCTATCAGTGGATTCCATAGAGAATGAATCATTTTGCCCCACAGTCACCATGGAGAATGAATCATCCTCACCCACAAGAGAATGAATCATCCTATTCCACAGTTTCCATAGAGAATGAATCATCTTGTTCCACAGTTTCCATAGAGAATGAATCATCCTACTCCATAGTCGCGTGGAGAACGAATCATCCTGGCTCATAGGAGAACGAATCATCCTATTCCACAGTCACCACAGAGAACAAATCATCCTGGCTCACAGGAGAACAAACCATCTTACTCCACAGTCACCATAGAGAACGAATCATCCTGGCCCATAGGAGAACGAATCATCCTGTTCCACAGTCGCCATGGAGAACAAATCATCCTAGCCCATAGGAGAATGAATCATCCTATTCCACTGTCACCACAGAGAACGAGAATGAATCATCCTATTCCACAGTCACCATGAAGAATGAATCATCCTGGCCCACAGGAGAACGAATCATCTTGTTCCACAGTCGCCATAGAGAACAAATCATCCTGGCCCATAGGAGAACGAATCATCATGTTCCACAGTCACCACGGCGAACAAATCATCCTGGCTCTCAAGAGAACGAATCATCCTATTCCATAGCACACCACCAAGGGAGGGTGAGTCACCCTGTGGTCGTATGTTGCTCCAATAAGTACCCCAAGCCCCCCAGAGCTCCCAGAGATTAATGCATGCAACATGTAAGACCCTTATAAGAAGGTCTCTCAATGACTCCAAGTCATTCAGGAAAGTTATAGATTTGACCTTTCCCTGTGGCTTTGAAAAAAAAAGTTTGCAACCTATACATCAGTCTCAATGTTATGGAGCCTCCTCACTCATTGACTTACCATATCCCAGATAAGGTAGTATATGATGTCTATCTAGTGGACAAATCATCGAATATGGGATTCCTCAATAATCGAATCCCACCTCTGGTTGTCATAAATAACCATAGTGGTATTCATCATGTGTACAAACAACTCACTTAAGAGCTTATGCAACCATGTAGCTTCACAGGAGATCATACTCATAACTGTGTATTTAGTCTTAGCGGTGCTTATAGCAACCGATTTCTGCTTCCTACTCATCCATGATATAGAAGTAGAATCCAGAGAGAACTAGCATTGAGAAGTGCTCCACTGATCCTCCACACTGCCTACCCACTTAGCATTTGAATAATCATGCAGTTTTATATTTCCGACAGTGTATCTCAATCCATGAGAGATTGTGCCCCAAAGATATCTTAGAAGATTCTTGGCACCAATCTAGTGAGGCTCAACCAATTATAAGCTCACCATGCTAACTGCAAAACATATGATTGGATGAAAGTTCACCAAGAACATCAGCACAAATGAGTTTATGAATCTTAGAGGCATTTCCCAAATCTAGTCGGACATCACTACCATATAACTTCTTAAAGTTAATGTCCTCGAGGTAGTCAGAGGCTTGCAATTTATCATTCCACATTCGGAATCCAACTCCCTCTTACTTCTGCAAATGAGAGGGTCTACACCTATCAAAAATAGGTCATCCTCATAAGGTGCTAGTATCAGAGGTCAATCATCCACAACCTTTGGGTAATGGTTTGGATTGGTTCCACTCCTAGTGAATCTCAACTTCATTTGACAGCTATCAATCCTCTCATACTATGCCACGGGAGTTTTGCTTCAAGCCACAAAGGGCTTTCTTCCACCTATATACATGAGATTCCCAATCATGAATCTCAAACTCCTCGAGTTGTTCCAAACCTGTGGACCTGCTACATGAGGGGAATGACCCCCTTGTAAGATTTTCCTTTGGTACATCTCAGGCATGTACATTCATGCTCTTTTTGAATTCAGGCATCCCTGTCACCATCTGACTCACAGAACTTCGATGTTATCTGTCAATGGACATGGTCCCCAGTGGACTTCATGCAACTTGATACAACCCTAAACTCAAAAAAATCTTTGAAAATTCTATTTTCAAACACGTATCTTTCCATCGATGAGTGCCACCCTGAAACTTTTGATTTCCATTGCTGAAATTGACACCAGGTTCTTCTTGCGATTAGGTACATACAAGAGATTATGTAAATGAATTGAGTTACCCTCATTTAATTGAGGGATGACATTCCCTACACCCTTTCTAGGATAGGTGGCATTGGCTCCAAGTATAATCCCACGATTGTTTCCATCTCTACCAAATTAGAGAGTGCACCCATCTATCCAATGAAGTGACTTGAAGCACTACAATCAATAAGCTAGATTCCCGAAGAATCTGAAGGAGAGGGCCAATAATATATAATGTTTCTTTATCTTATCAGAAACAACATTTGATTCTTCATACCTGGGGTTCCTTTCTTTCTTTAAAGGATCGACCATTTCCTTGATGACCTGCATTACTTGTCATTCCTTTGATCATTGAAGATGCCCCTAGAATGATTTTTATCTTCATCAAGAGATGTGTCTCTACCATTCGGACACTCCTTCACATAATGGCTAAACTTATTGCAACCAAGGCATCCACCTTTCCTTCCACCCTCAGATCCAAACTTCCCAATGAAGTGGTCTTTAGGTAGGCCATCAGAAACTTCCATTGCACCATTCTGATAATGTTCTCTACTTTGACTTCACCCTATGTGAATTTGAAGAGAGATGAGGAATCCATTGATCCTTTTTTCCTTTCCCAGCTATCTTCGGTGATTTCTCTTTCACTCTTGCTTGGGCATTGTCTTAACTTAGCTTTGATACTATCTTAATTTTAGGTATGTTCTATGCTAGAGCAATTTATTTCAATTTTCATAGTTAGCTCAATATCCTTTCTAGATTAGCAATCACATCAGCATTAAAGTAAGTTGCAGATAGAACATAAATATAAATCATAGAATACAAGCCAAGACAATAGGATATAAGATGTGGTGCTAGGCAGGAACAAACTCCAATGTGGGGAAGCCCTTGATCAATTCTTCTTATATGTTCTTCAATAGTTCAACAGAGAGAGAGAGAGATAGTATATTTACAACAGAAGTCAACACTTTGACTTATCTAGATAAGAGCATAAACCATCTCTAAGAAGATGATACATGAGATCAGTTGAAGACATGTTGCTTCAACTAATTCTCCAAGGTGACTCCTTCACCTATCGTTGTGCTACATTTCATCATTATGTTGCACCTCACTGCGCTACACCATGCTACACCCATCATCACTATGTTGCATCTCATCACGCTTCATTAATCATGACTGTACCCATCACTGTATTGCATTATGTGCCATTGCTACACCATGTTGTCATCCTGACCTATGTGTTGGTTGCACCTTGCTTTCCTGTTGTCCCTTGCTTGCTTGTTGTCCCTAGCATGCTTGTTTTCCTTAGCATGGTTGTTGTTGCATGCTAGTTGTCCCTTGTATGCTAGTTGTAACATTGCATGCTTGGTGTATTTGCTGCTAAGCACCATACAACTATCCCAATGTTAATCAGTTGTCCCTTGCATGTTGCTTTCCTTCGGAGGCAAATGCTTTGGCTGTTTCAGCACTTCCCAGCAGTTCTGGTAGTTCCAATAGTTCTAGTTGTTCCTGGTAATTCTGACAGTCCTGGCAGTGCTAGATTTTCCGACAGTTTCGTCCTTTCCGTCTATTCTGGCTTTGCTAGCATTTTCGGTATTTCTGACTTTTCCGGCAATTCCATCTTTTCCGATAGTTCTAGCTTTTCCGGCAGTTCTAGCTTTTCCAGCAGTTCCGACATTTCTCGCTTTTCTGGAAGTTCTGACTTTTCTTGCTTTTCTGGCTTTTTCGACATTTCCATCTTTTCCAGCAATTCTGGCTTATCTGACTTTTCCAGATTTTCCGGCAGTTCCGATAGTTCTGAATTTTCTAGCAATTCCGGCTTTTTCGGCAGTTCGGGCTTTTTTGGATTTTCCGAAAGTTCTTGTAGTTCTGGAGCTTTTGACATTTTGGGCAATGTATAGCTTATTCTCCCATGACTGCATTTATATCTACATGTTATCTAGGGTAGCATATACCCTAGGGCACTCCCTCTAGCTCCCATCTTCATCAAACCCGAAATAGGATGAATTGAGATCACAAGAGTGAGTGTGTGTGTGTGACAAATGACTTCAAGTCCTCTTCTATTTATACTAAAACGTAGAGGTTAAATATACATGACTGTTGGGCTTCTAAGCCTACATAAGTTGTTGGCTGACTTGACAATTTGTCCATAATCAAAATAAATTCATATCTTCATAAGTACTTATCGGAATCTAATGATATTTAGATCAATCCTACACCTCTCAATGAGAGAGATCCAAGAAAAATATCAGCTACCATAAATAAGATGACCCGCATGGATTTTTTCCCTAGTTTCCAATTTTAACACAGCTCCACCACCATAGAGTGATGTGGAAGATGATGCGCACACGTCTCTTCAACTGTCACATCCTCCCACCCTCACCACTCTCAATATTTGTGCATATTTTGTTGGGAAGTCCATGAGTTGTAATACACACTTGTTACCTCAACCTCTGTCTCTGCATTTTGTTGATCCTATGGCTTGCACTGTCTTGTGTTCTTCTGTTCCATACGCTACACCTATTGTGAACGGGGCTCAAGCCATCGATGGAGTTGATGTTTCACAACTAAATGGCATTGTCATTCACCAAGAGTATGACCAAGCATCTGAACATGAAGTTGTGGTGAAGGATGACCTCCTTTTGTCCATGCCTCCTCTTCTTTTTCTTAACATCATTGGTGATTCTGTTATATCTGCTTTTCCTTGTGTTAATCTATCTACGGATGCATCTACTTCCAAATCATTCATAGAAAACACCTTATGTCAGTCCATCATTTGATAGCAGAGAGGAAAAATCAATCATTAAAAATCCACGTGATCATTCATATGATTTTTCTAGAAATGCAGAGGGTGAACGTTCTTGCTTCTCATCTACCCCTCTAAATGATTCATCGAATCATGAGGATGCTGTCAAACATTCTGAATTTTCTTATCATGGTTTTTGTGATATTTGTACTTATTCATCTGATCATGATGTTGATTCACTAGCTATTAATCCATCTAAGCCACTGGTCTTTGATGACCTATCTATTGACGAAGTAGAAACCCCATAGGCTATCAGGGCACTTCAGCTTGAGCTAATGGTTAAGTCAAGCCCTCATTGTCTTGAGGTTAGTTCCACTTCTGATCAAAAATTTTGTGAAACACCTGAGGCTTGTCATCACTCATCTAAATGCACTAAATATCAATCCAACGCACAGATTTCACTTCCTCCACTAGAATCACATGATCCCATCACCTGTGCACTGGATGAATCATTCACAACAAGCTCACTTGCAAGGCGTAAGTTGCCTCTTTTTCTCATGTTTTTTGTCTGCTATAGTCAAAAGAGTGCATATGTTTATCATCTGTATGTAGTGTGGCATAGCACCATGGCAAGTCCACAGAGGGTTTGTCTTGCACTTTCACTCTTTTCTTTTTTGTGGACGCATTTAAACTTGGAGTGTGTTGGTCTTCATTGTTATATCTTTCATGTTTTATGGTTAGCTTGACTGTATTTCTCACGAGCCATGCTTTCACCAACATGGGCCAGTCAACGCCTTGGTGGCTGCATTGGAAATATCACTTCATGTAAGTAGGCCCATGCATTGTTAGCGTAGGAGTAGGAGTAGTGTTTGTTTTCATGTGTCTCCTTGTTTTCTGGTTTTCTTGTTTGTTTGCTTCCTGACTTGGTTTGGTTTGTTTCCTTGCTCGTTTTTCTTTCTTGTTGTTTTTCTTTATTTGTTTTCTATTTTTGGTTCATTTTATTTTGTTTTCTTAGTATCATGTTATTTTTTGTTTTTGTAAATAAGTGCTTCCCTTTATTGAGTTCTTTCTTTTGAATGAGTATGTGGCTAAGATCTAAAGAGTCTTGTGACACTGCAATGGTTGGCTTATCCTACGTTTGTCTTCTCTGTTCCTAGTTATAACCTTCATCCAATGAAGTCTTGATGGAAAATATGAGCCGTCTACAAGGGAAGCTTGGGTCCAACTGTGAACTTGTGTCCACACTGGGAAACCCCATGTCTGTACTCAACCTTCTACTTTGTGTGTTCAAGCTCATCAAACTAGTAGAAATAGAGACGGGGAAATCTAAATGAGAAAACCTATGTCATAGGTCTTACATGCTTCTCTGAAGGAACAACCTCTTCTACTCTCAATAAGTTGGGATCCCTCTTCCACCCCAAAAATAAAAAATTCCCTATGCATAGTCCTCTTTAAAAAATACAAAGGAGAAAGAACATAAAGGATTCTTTTGTAAAGATGTGAAGCATGCAACTCCATCGGGGTACTCACCAGGCTTGCTCGCCAATGGAGAAATGTGTGTGTTCCTATGTGACTCCACCAAGGTACTGTCCAGGCCTACTGGTAGTGGAGCAACAACAAAGATGAAAACTTATTGTTGAGCGATAAAAAGGTGTCTTTTTAACTCCTAATTACCTTCACATTAATTTTCAACCCAGAGACGACTTTTCATTCTAAGAGTGTACTCAGTCTGAGGCGGCTATTTACTCAAGAGTAATTTTTTGCAGTATAGTGCTTAAAATACAAAAGTAAATGAATGCTTGGAAAGAAATCTAACTACAAAAACATAAACTCAAATGCTTGGAATCCAACTATTCACTCAGCAGTCATCAATCGAGGATACAGTAACAATAACTCATTCCTCTAGAGATTGATACAATTGAAATCAAACTAGGACAAGGCAATCAATCTGAGAACAAGGAAGCAGTAACCAATGTTCTCTACAATTGACATCCCTACTACACACCAAAGCAATCAATAATGCAAATAACAGAGAATGGAACAACAATTAAGAAATGGAACATCATCTACTTCTATAAATAGGATTGAACAACAAAACTCTATCCTATGTAAATGAATGCAGCAATAATTATAATCAACAAGAATTGAGTAACAACCTTTGAATTGAATAGAAAACAGAAATGGAACAACATATTATCAAAGATAAAGTATAGAACAACGGATTAAATCTGAATGTACAACAACCCAAGTCAAGCACGGAACACACTTATCATTAAAAGGGATAGTAATCTGAGCTTTGATATAATATGCATGAATCACAACTATAAAGTAACAGCAATTGTAACGGAATAGCAATCCCGAATAAACAACAGTCACAGTTTAAGAATACATCATATAGTTGTACCGATTTAGGAACATACAACGCGGTTAATCTGTAATCGAATGATAATCTCTAAGGAACAATAATGTTATATCAATTATCAAAAGGAACAACAATGCGATACAAAGTTAAAATGATAACATAGCATTCCTATTGCAGATAACAATAGTATCCAATCAGGTATATATAACAACACTGATATGTAAAATAGTAAAGTGTGTCAGATTACTGAACAAAGTAAAAGAAAGAGATCAAACCACACATGAAGCGTAAAGATATAATACAGTAACAGTGTAATCCACCGATGACTGGGCCCTTAGCCGCCAGCAGATGTTGCTGGGCTACTTAAGATGAGAAGAATGAGCATCAATTCCCAAATCATATATTAATCATCAAATTGTGAAATCATTACAACAACAAAAGCTTGAGAATTACAACATGCAACAATCTCTTCTTCTTCCTATCCTATTATGAATCCTTGCTTTTGAATCTCTAATTCAAATCATAATTCAGAATCCTTAAGTCTCCATCTCTAAATTCATCATCCCTCTCTAAATTAATCATCCCCTTCTCTGATCTCTATTCTCATTTAAATAAAGAGAGATCAGAGAGAAGTTACAACAAATATAATTACAGCATGATTTCTATTACAAAATTGGATTGATTCTAACCAGTTGATCAATAAGAAAATATATTCCCATTCAACTTTTAACAAGAGCAAGGTGAATTTTGTCTTTGCAGCTGAGATTTGGAGGACGAACGCAACAACAAATCTGAGAAAATAATGCTCAAAGAACCTTGTGTTTCTCTCAGTACAAGCCAAATTTGGGGAAACCATTCATCATAAAGTTAATTGGGTTCTTTCTTGACAAAACCTATGTTCCAGATTTTCCAAATTCTTCTTCATTTTCTCAGAATCTCAACCACAAAGCTATCACTTCTTATTCCAGCAAATTTCTGAGTTGGCACATTTAATGGTCAAATCTTCAATCTGGAAATTACCTTGGAGGCTAAAAATGGTGAATAATGTTACAACCAATTTATTAAAACTATCATGGATAAATCATGCATAATCACCAATTTATTAGAAATAAAGGAAGATAAATAATATTCATCCTAGGAGCATAAATCATTTATAAAATGGATTTAAATGATAAATTATAACAAATGATATAATAGAGAAGAGTAAAAATGGATGAAATAAGTGTTACAAAGTGGTCGTATTCATGGCCCAACATACCCCCACACTGACTAAATTGCATGTCCTCATGCAACAAAAAACTGAATATATTGCATGTCCTCATGCAACCCAAAAACAAAACCCATGTGTTAACCAAGCAATAAAAAATTTCTTCAACTCAGCTCAGGAAATGGATAGAACAAATGAATTCTTCCTCAATTAATGAATATTTAATTTTAACAATCTTGATGAATGCATAACAATGAAGTTGTACCAAAATATGATATAAGTGACAACAACCTTCATTAACCATTTTCCTAAAAACTACAAACCAGCTTTTGTTGAAATGTTGCAAGTAGATTTGTAATATACGAATGCCTTTATGATCCAAAAATCAGATCGTTTTGATGCAAGGATCATGAGATATAAATAAAATGGCTGTAGGTGATAGTGCATGATTTCCGAAATTTTATAAACCAATATAACTTGAAATTGTTTGGGTTTGTATATTTTAATCATACGTCAAAAATCACAAAAATTGAGTTCATAGGTTTAAAAATATTATGGAAATCAATTTCTGCACTATAATTGCATGCCTTAAATGAGAAAGAAAGTAGAAAACATCTATCATGCATAGCAATCCCTCCCCCTCTCTGAAGAATTAGCATGCCCTCATGCGATACTAGAAAAAATAATTGAAGTGGTTGCTACCATCTGTTGAATGCTATGTTTGGTGTAAAACAACATGGAATAAGGGAGGTTTTGAGAATGAATAAGAATAGAAATAAATGATAAATAATATGAATGACATGGTTATAAGAAAGAAATGAATGAAAGCAACACTCCCCCAAGATGATATGCTGCTGAAAAAAAAAGAAAAATGGGAAGTGGTAAAGATGTGGACTAAAGGATGATAAAAAATGCTCAATGGAGTTTCATTAAATTCTCATAAATTCGTAATAAATTAGAAAATTATGCTATTTTACCTCAAGTTTTACCTCCAAAAAGAAAAATGTGAATGACATATATGTACTGGCAGTTGTTGAAGCTGATGTAGGCAAAGTTGGTGTTGAAAGTGATGCAAAAGGTGGAATTCAGATAAGCACATAATGTCTGAAGAATTATTCGTGTTCGCAAGTTGCTCGAGCCTCTTTCATTAGTTGCAATAGTGTGGTCATGCTGCGAATAGAGTTCTGCCCATACTTGTTGTTTTCCTGTAAACAAATTACTATTTTGCATACAATGTTCTTGAATCCATAGTGTTAGTTTTGAATAGCAACAAATAAGATGCATGCAAAAATTTCAATCGGAAAAGCTAATGTATACATGCAATACTAATATTTTGTCAAATCAACAAGTGATGGCAGAGTGCAGTAATCATATCGCATGCAATCCCATAATGCATACATTCCCCCCACCAATTGGAAAAGGGATTCCATGACCATAAAGCCTATGAAAAGTGTTATGCTGATGGCAAGGCAAGGGAATGAACAATATAGCAATAAATGAAGCGGAGTACACATATCAATGATAGGACAGCAAGATTTATGGTTATAATGAGAGCAGAGTGTGTAAAGATAGTTATGAATAAAAGATAGGACGCTTTGGATTGATGATAAGTTATGCGAAAGAGAAAAAGGACAGCAATATGCCAAAAAGATGCTTTACTAATGGTATTCTAGTTGAAAATGATCTGATTGATCATAAAACAATTTATCATGCATAAAGGTTCAAAATAGGGAAACAATTAACGAAATAACTTCTCTGATAAAAAGGAAAAAATAAGAAAATGGTATTATAGTAATAATTGACGATAAGATATAACTTCAATACCATAAGTAGAGCCTCTGCTGCCAGCAGGAGTCCATAACCTCGGCAAGGTTACCTTTTAACCCATATGAGCTAGGATCCTCAATTTATAAATGGAGAATTCAAGTTCTATTCTACAGAAGAGATCAGTGTGCTGGTGTGGTAATCAGATAACCACACTACCATTCACTAGGATGTAGCAAAAGTGATCAGGTTAGTTCGTGATGAGAGCTCCTGTTCCAAGGATAATTTGGCTATCCAATGGATCATAACCCTGGTGTGGTGGCCATAATGGGAATGTCACTTTGTTACAGCCTTATGAATATGGTATGGTGACTCGTAATGAAACCCCCTATCCTCTATCTGCAAACAAAATTTTTCTATTATGACACATTTTTATGATAAAGAGAGGGAGGCTCAATACTCCTTAAGAGTAGGGATGGTGGAAGAAGTTGAACATATCAATAGAAAAAAATATGCCCATAATCTCATTTATTACAGACAGAGAAGATTATAACTAGGAAGGGTAGAACCAGCAGGGTATTAAGATGATCAATCAATATCATGTTCAACTGAAAACAATGCAGTAAAGTAGTATATAAATAATTGTGTCCTTTTTGAAAAGAATCTATTATCAAGGAGCTATCATGTTAAAGATCATAACGTGAATGATAATAACTCGCTTCAAAAGAATCCATAATTATTGTCCTCATAAAAGTACTGTACTTCATGCCATGAAATGGAATCAGTAAAATGAGGTTGAGATGAATTAGGAATAATCCCACAAGAGGAAGGAAGGGTTGCTCTCGGAAATATTCCCAAAGTGTTGTTTTTTTAAAGGAACAACAAAAACACTCAAAAAAAGTGTTGTTCTGTGTAGGGAACAACAAAGGAAATGTGCACTAAAAAGCAAAAATACACAAAAAGTGTGAAAATGCAAATGTCGTTCCTTTGGAAAAAGGAACAGCAAAAACACTCAAAAAAAGTGTTGTTCCTTGTAGGGAACAACAAAGGAAATGCACACCAAAAAGCAAAAATACACAAAAAAGTGTGAAAATGCAAATGTCGTTCCTCTAGAAAAAGGAACAGCAAAAACTAAAAGAGTCGTTCCTTTGGAAAATGAACAACAAAAACATAAGTGTCGTTCCTTTGGAAAAAGAACAGCGAAAATCAAAAGTGTCATTCCCTTAGAAAAGGAACAACAAAAACACAAGTGTCATTCCTCTGGAAAAGGAACAACAAAAATGAAAAGTGTCGTTCCTTTGGAAAAGGAATAGCAAAAAACACAAGTGTTGTTCCTTTGGAAAAGGAACAACAAAAATGAAAAGTGTCGTTCCTTTGGAAAAGGAACAACAAAATCACAAGTGTCGTTCCTTTGGAAAAGGAACAACAAAAACACAAGTGCCGTTCCTTAAGCGCGTTTGAGCCAGAGGCGATTTGGGATGGGTGACCTCCCGGGAAGTCCTGGTTACCGGGTGAAAGCCCCGGAAGTGATGATTGACGCTATGTGATTCATTTCACTAGTTTCAATTCCACTTCTTCACCCCTGCGAGCATCACCTGATGCAATGAGTGATAAGTGAACTATTCAAAGATAATCATGAGAAATTAGTCAGTTACGACTACCTCTCATGGAAATGGTCATACATTAATTACTTACTTAACGCAGTTGAATCCCAAAATGACATCTAATATAATGCACTGCATAAACCCCCTAATACTTAAATTCAAAAAGAGTGAAGGGATCTCTACTTGAATGGTTCATGAGGCACAATACTTGCTAAGGTTTTGCAAATGGGGTAGCAATCTAAGTGGGCTTGCTTGTGGGGGAAACTCCACAGTTAAGCGCGCTTGAGCGAGAGGCAATTTGGGATGGGTGACCTCCCAGGAAGTCCTGGTTACCAGGTGAAAGCCCCTGAAGTGATGATTGACGCCATGTGATTCATTTCACTAGTTTCAATTCCACTTCTTCACCCCTGTGAGCATCACCCGATGCAATGAGTGCTAAGTGAACTATTCAAAAATGATCATGAGAAATTAATCAGTTACGACTACCTCTCATGGAAATGGTCATACATTAATGATTTACTTAACGAAGTTGAATCCCAAAATGACATCTAATATAATGCACTGCGTAAACCACCTAATACTTAAATTCAAAAAGTGTGAAGGGATATTTACTTGAATGGTTCATGAGGCACAATACTTGCTAAGGTTTTGCAAATGGGGTAGAAAGCTAAGTGGGCTTGCTTGTGGGGGAAACTCCACAGTTAAGCGTGCTTGAGCTAGAGGTGATTTGGGATGGGTGACCTCCCGGGAAGTCCTGGTTACCGGGTGAAAGCCCAGGAAGTGATGATTGACGCTATGTGATTCATTTCACTAGCTTCAATTCCACTTCTTCACCCCTGTGAGCATCACCCGATGCAATGAGTGCTAAGTGAACTATTCAAAAATAATCATGAGAAATTAGTCAGTTACGACTACCTCTCATGGAAATGGTCATACATTAATGACTTACTTAACGCAGTTGAATCCAAAAATGACATCTAATATAACGCACTGCTAAACCCCCTAATACTTAAAGATGAAAAGTGTCGTTCCTTTGGAAAAGGAACAACAAAAATCAAAAGTGTCATTCCTTTGGAAAAGGAACAGCAAAAACACAAGTGTCGTTCCTTTGAAGAAGGAACAACAGAAACTAAAAGTGTCGTTCCTTTAGAAAAGGAACAACAAAAACGAAATGTCGTTCCTTTGGAAAAGGAACAGCAGAAATGTGAAAGTGTTGTTCCTTCAGAAGGGAACAACAAAACGTGAAAGTGCAAAAGTGTTGTTCCATTCAAAAAGGAACAACAAAACATGAAAGTGTAGCAGTGTTGTTCCATTCGGAAAGGAACAACAAAACGTGAAAGTGCAGAAGTGTTGTTCCATTCGAAAAGGAACAACAAAACATGAAAGTGCAGAAGTGTTGTTCCATTTCGAAAAGGAACAACAAAACATGCTCCTTCATTTTGAAAATGAACAGCAAAACATGAAAGTGCAAAAGTGTTGTTCCATTTCAAAAAGGAACAGCAAAACATGGTGTTCTATTTTGAAAAGGAACAACAAAATGGACAATCATAAAATGCAAACATGCAAAAAAACAAACTAGCTGTTCACGGCATTGATGCTGAAGATATGTTACAATTTGAATGAAGCAACACCTGAAACACAAAATATAAGAGAAATCAGAAAAGAAACAACATATTATTTAAAAACAATATGTAAATAAATAAATTAAGTTACAACAACTATAATGTTATGTAAAAAAATGATCTCTTTGAAAAATGTTTTCGCAACAGTGAGAAGACATGAATCTTCAAATGGAAATCAATTTTTCATTTCTTCTATTATGAATCCGTTGGGTAATGAGTTGGATGAAATTCCTTTGTTTCATTTAAAATTTCTTTCAAAAAGCACTCGTCCATAAATTGACCTTCTTTATTTTCCAAGACCTGCAAAAAACGAGTATCTACCTACAATAAAACATTAAATCATGGAGAAAGAGAGGTGCGCGGGCTCCCTTAATCCAATGATTATGTAAAAAACTAACAAGTAGTTACTCTATAGAACAAATTCACGGATAAAATAACAAAGTAAGATTTATTTGTCATTTGCGAGAGAGTAGTGACCAATCATGCTAACCTACAGTGTTTTAATCACAACTTCTTTGTTTTTCGTCCAAATTGAGTGATTCCAAAGCCAAATGAGAGCTAATTAAGAGTTTTATCTCTAGTAGAAGCAAGTTTTAAAATTTTAATGATATTATATGTAAATTTTAGTTAGAAAAACCTGCATAACAGAGTCATTTTCGATTACCCAGCATAGACCAATCGTTGATATTTCAAGCATAAATTTTTTTTTTGATGTCGGATTCAAATGATTCAAATTGGAAATGAAATTATATTCATTTATTTATTTCCAATAGAAACAGGTTTTGATGAAAAGAAGAATTAATAGGTCAAATATTGTAAGGAACAACCGGAAAAACAACGTTTTAAGGGTGTTGATTTACGATAGACAGTCGGTATTTTGATCATAACTTCCCCATACGATATCAAAAATGAGTGATTCCAATTGTATTATAAAGTAGATTCACAGGGTAATCTAACATAGAAACAGGTTTTAAAAATTAATTCATTTAAGCCTCCAAAAATGGACTATCCCAACTCCATTCCTGAGCTGCCCGCTAGACATCTGGTCAATGTTTTGGTTCTAACTGTTTCATTTCAAATCCAAATTGATTGATTCAAATTGGGTTGGAAATTAGAAATCAAGGGATACTTAGGATAGAAACAGGCTTTAAAAGTATTCCCTTTTGGTCCTTCAAAACATGACTGTCCCGACTGTTTTTGCAAAAATTCCATCAAGCCCACAAGCCAAAAAAAATATGATATTGCAACATTTTTTCAAGTTGGTGATAAAAGTGAATATGAGAATTTGTAGAACTAATATTTCCATTATAATTCATCTACATACACAAATGAATTAAAAAATTATCACCAATATTGATTTGCATAGCATGTTGCAACAAAAAACTAGTTTTACATAAAAAAACAAAATGCATTTATTTATTCCCTTATTTATTTTATTTTCTACACTAACCTATTTTGATTTGAAAAATGAATATGACTACGTATATGAGTACTTCCATTGGAACCATTTTCGAATAAGGCTTCAAATATGTACATACCCAATTTGAAGAATGCAAATTAATGAATATTAGGGTATGAGAAAGCCAACTTCCCTTGAAAAGATGGTTTCAAAAATTGTTGAAGTATGGAGTGATGCTGCAAACAAGTGATGGAGTGAAACCAATCTTCAATATATCCTTTACTTTCTTGATTTCCCATAGCCATCATACCATGAAGTTCTTGAGCTTTTAAATTGGCTTGTTGATGCAAACTAAAAGAAACCTCATTTTCTTCCATAGCTTCTACAATTTGTGAATTTGAAACATTCTGAATCTCATTGTAAGTTTTCTCTAATGGAACATGTGAGATAGGATGGGTGGGAAGGGTGGGTAAATTTGGCAGTTCAACACTGTAAGCATGTTGTACTGGTTTATTATGGTGAGGGTGTGGAATGAGTTGAGCAGGAAATTGTGTATGGAATGGAGCATTTTGATGATGTGGATGACTGGGTTGAGTGGATGATATTGATAGGAAAACAAGATGTTGTGGAAGAGATGGTGAATAATATGGAGAGTGTACTTGTGCTACAAGATGAGGGAGAGCAGTTATGCAATCATGAGATGAACCATGCCAAACTTGTAGACAAGATTGGTGGTGGTTATATTGAGATTGACATCGCTTCCCTAGAACATGAGTATTCCATAATGGATTATGCAAGTAAGAGAATGGAGAAGAAGTGTTTTGAACCATACTTGTAGGCCATGATTTCCATGGTTTTGACCTTGTTGCAGCTTCCTCACCTCTTTGATATGATACTTCTATCCTAGATAAGGAAGAGTAACCATCTATGGTATGCTCCTTTCAGTCATGAGTGAAAAACACTTCATCAAAGTCTTGACTTTTATGAACCTGCAAAGCATCCATTTTTGCATTTAGATAGCTAATAAAATCAACTTTAAAATTTTCAAATAAAGCATTGATTTCAACTCTTATGTCTCCTATTATTGTAGCAGATTTGGAAAATAAAGAACAAGCATCTCTAGAATTCTTACTAGCCTTGGAGATTCCTCTTGAATACCTTATGCACATTTCACAAACATCATCATATGATAACTGAAAAAACATCACATTTTCCTATCAGATTTAAGAGTTCTAAAAATTCATCTTTGATCCCTTTAAGAAGGAGTGTTTTCAAGATCTCTTTCTCCAAATGCTTATATTTTGATTTTTGAAGGTTATAATGAAATCGATCTACATAGTCCTCCAAGCTTTCATCTTCCCCTTGTATCATATCGAAAATATCTTCATTAGCCTTGCAATAGTCTTGGTACTTCTTCAAGAATATCTTCTTCATGTCCTCCCATGTTTGGATGCAATTCCCACTTAGGCTCATGAACCATCGGAGAGATGCTCCTTTTAGAGTAAGAGGAAACACTTTCAATATTTGATCGTTAGTGTGATAATGATATCCTCTACAAAGTATTTCGAGCTCAAATAAAAATGTATCTAGATCTTCATTTTTCAAACCATGAAAATTTGGTAGAGAAGATGGGGGGAATTATGTGCATTTGTGTCACTCCTCCTAGATCTTTGATAGGAAATTCAAAAGTAGAAATGTGAGCCATTTCTTACCATAATATAAGATGTTTTTCATGTGTTTCTTTGAGGCTCCTTCTTCAAATGTTCCTGTCAATTAGTTGGTGAAATGGGTGGTTCTTACATCACCACTTGAGTGAAATCATGTGATTCGTTTTTCAAAATTTCTATTTTTCCCTAGTCATTCACACAAAAATACAAACATCTATTTCTACTCTAAGTTCTTTAAAAGTTCTGTTGAAAAGTGGGCGGGGGAGTAGGGCTTTTACATGCTCTGTATGTAGGTTCTTACCTTCCATTTTTAATACCCAATTTTTTCCTAACAAACACTCACCGGATGCACACTACTCTTTTAAAAATGGCTACACTCTCCCTGGCAGGCGCCAAAATGTTGAGTGATAAAAAGGTGTCGTTTTAACTCCTAATTACCTTCACATTAATTGTCAACCCAGGGACGACTTTTTATTCCAAGAGTGTACTTAGTCTAAGGCAGCTATTTACTCAAGAGTAATGTTTTGTAGTATAGTGCTTAAAATACAAAAGTAAATGAATGCTTGGAAAGAAATCTAACTACAAAACATAAACTCAAATGCTCGGAAATCCAACTATTCACTCAGAAATCATCAATCGAGGATACAGTAGCAATAACTCATTCCTCTAGAGATTGACACAATTGAAATCAAACTAGGACAAGGCAATCAATCTGAGAACAAGGAAGCAGTAATCAATGTTCAATACAGTTAACAGCCCTGCTGCAGACTAAAGCAATCAATAACGCAAATAACAGAGAATGGAACAACAATTAAGAAATGAAACATCATCTACTTCTATAAATAGGATTGAACACCAAAACTCTATTCAATGAATGTAGTAATAATTATAATCAACGAAAATTGAGTAACAACCTTTGAATTGAATAGCAAATAGAAATGGAACAGCAGATTATCAAAGATAAAGTATAGAACAACGGATTAAATCTGAATGTACAGCAACCCAAGTCAAGCACGCAACACACTTATCATTAAAAGGGGCAGTAATCTGAGATTTGATACAATACGCATGAATCATAGCTATAAAGTAACAACAATTGTAACGGAACAACAATCCCGAATAAATAGTAGTCACAATTTAAGAATACATCATACAGTTGTACTGATTTAGGAACATACATCACAGTTAATCTGTAATCGAATGATAATATGTAAGGAACAAAAATGTTGTATCAATTATCAAAAGGAATAGCAATGCAATACAAAGTTAAAATGATAACATAGCATTCCTGTTGCAGATAACGATAATATCCAATCAAGTATATATAACAACGCTGATATGTAAAACAGTAAAGTGTGCCAGATTACTGAACAGAGTAAAAGAAAGAGATCAAACCACACATGAAGCGTAAAGCTATAATACAGCAGTAGCGTAATCCACCAGTGACTGGGCCCTTAGCCGCTAGCGGACACTGCTGGGCTACTTCAAATGAGAAGAATAAGCAGCAATTCCCAAATCATATATTAATCATCAAATTGTGAAATCATTACAACAGCAAAAGCTTGAGAATTACAACATGCAACAATCCCTTCTTCTTCCTATCCTATCATGAATCCTTACTTCTGGATCTCTAATTCAAATCATAATTTTCAATCCTTAAGTCTCCATCTCTAAATTAATCATCTCTCTCTAAATTAATCATCCCCTTCTCTGATCTCTGTTCTCATTTAAATAAAGAGAGATCAGAGAGAAGTTACAAAAAAGATAATTAAAACATGATTTCTATTACAAAATTGGATTGATTCTAACCAATTTATCAACAAGAAAATATATTCCCATTCAACGTTTAACAAGAGCAAGGCAAATTTGGTCTTTGCATCTGAGATTTGGAGGACGGTCGTAACAACAAATCTGAGAAAATCGTGCTAAAAGAACCCTTCATTTCTCTCAGTACAAGCCGAATTTGGGAAAACCAATCTTTCCTAAAGTTAATTGGGTCCGTTTTGGACAAAACCCATGTTCTAGATTTTCCAAATTCTACTTCATTTGCTCAAAATCTCAACCGCGAAATTGTCACTTCATATTCCAGCAAATTTCTGAGTTGGCACATTTAATGGTCAAATCTTCAATCTGGAAATTACCTTGGAGGCTAAAAATGGTCAATAATGTTACAACCAATTTATTAAAACTATCATGGATAAAACTATGCATAATCATCGATTTATTAGAAATAAAAGAAGATAAATAATATTCATCCATAAGAGCATAAATCATTTATAAAATGGATTTAAATGATAAATTATAACAAATGATATAATAGAGAAGGGTAAAAATGGATGAAATAAGTGTTACAAAGTGGTTGTATTCATGCCCCAACACTTATACTCCAAAATTTTTTAACTCACGATCCCAACTACCCTTCCCTATTTTGAAACACTATGATCGAGCTAAAAAAATTTCTTGTGTTTGACTGAGTTGGTGAAAGGAAAATCATGTCTATCCATGGGGTAAGCAGGGCAGCCAAAGTAACCCACATAGTGATTCAATACTCCCTGAAGGACCAAGGCCATGTGCTATAAATGGACCAAAACAGAGAATCTGGAATTTAACCAGTGTGTCGCCAAGTGTTGTAGAGGCTGCAACAACCTTCAAACTTTTGGCCAGTATCCAATTTCAGAGCCTCCCTTGGATTTTTACTTGATGTTTGCAAGCACTCGGGCTCACCCCCTGAGCTCATGTTGAATCTTTGCACCCTCCTTACTTGACCATTCAACGGACAAGTTTTTGCATGTTGGTCACAATGTCATGATTGCAGCCATGCTTTTGTCATGCAAAAGATTTCTCTTCATGTGTGCAAGTTGTATTTGCTATGTGAACATTTGTCACACTCACACACGAAGTTGTATGCACTATCGTGCAAATGTCATCGTAGTCATTCAATGATCTATCACAAGCATCATGCTTGTCGTTCATGTCATTGGTCAGTATTATTGAGTATATGTTGTCTTCATGGTCTTAGACATCTTGTCGTCAAGTCATTTTGAGTGTGTGTTTGCAAGGACGCGTCAAACTCACTCGCTCATACACTTAGTCTTTTTGTTGAATTTTTAATGACCAGATCACCCTCTAATAGCGAGACCTCCACCCCATAATCGAGTCAATTTGACTATCACCCAGAACAACACAGAAGTCTCCAACAAGCCATTTCAATCTGCATCGCCTAGAAGATGATCAACCAACCCTCCTACCATTCAACCAGAGAGTCTGACCAGGTAGTGACCCCGAGACAAACTCCCCTAAAAAATTGTGCAAAAGCTGCAGGCCTTGCCTGCTTTGATGAGTAAGAAAACTGTGTAGATAGACTGAATAGACACCAAGTGTCCATCCCTGTCCCCCTCGAAAAATTGTGTAGTTTTTCTAGCCAACCACCCAGTCAGCCGACCCAGTGTTGACTTAGAAAATTGTGTAGATTTCATGAGCAAAGCTGCCCAACATCCTGCTTAGCTTAGAAACTACGCAGAGGTGGTTACTAGGTCACCTCCTAGAAATTGCACAATTTTTTTCACCAGCAACCCCACAGCTCGCAGTCATCTCCCTCTAGGAATTGTGTAGTTTTTGCTGCCAAGCCTCCCGCAGCCCGCTACCAACTCTCTCGAAGAATTAGGAAATTTTTGCTACCAAGCCTCTTGAAACCGCAATCCTTCCCTCCAGAAATTGCATAGATCTGTGCTCTAGCAGAGCCTCTTCTCGCGAACAGTCACTCCTCATTCAGATTGTCCATCTCAGTCTCCTACTGACTTTTGTGCAATTTTGACCAACAGTGCTCGAAACTCGCATCCCAACTTGAAACTTGCCTTGCACAATTTCGTAGTCTTATCCTCTCTCCTAGTCACCTGCATCTAAAAGTGAATGACAATGCATCATGGTAGACTAAGAGGTTTATGGATTTGATGTCATCTTGTCATGAGTGATTGAAGATACATGTACATGGATAACACATGACATGACGAAAAATTATATGAACAAGGAGAGTGTAGGAATTTACAAGGTAAGTTCCTTAGACAGAACACCAAAGGACATCGCTCACAAACAGATCACAGATCAATACACCAGTATTTTTGACGTGGTTAAAACCCTCAAAAAGGGAAATAGTCCACAGCCTGAGCCAATGTGGCCACTTCAGGCAATTTATTAATAAAAGAATGAAATTTTACATAAGCTTCTCTCATAAACAGTTAATCTACAAATGACCCTCCATGCTCTTTAAATAGAGATCATGGACCAATCGGGTGTTAATCCACGGATCAAGTGTCAGTAATACCGAGGAGAGAATGAACTATCGGATCACTACATATCATGACCATACAAAAGTACATAGTAAAGAAACACACTTTACCTAACTCTATACTAGACCAAGTTATACTTAACTATTTCCTATGTGTCGGAATATC
This sequence comes from Pinus taeda, assembly GCA_000404065.3. NCBI lineage: Eukaryota > Viridiplantae > Streptophyta > Pinopsida > Pinales > Pinaceae > Pinus > Pinus taeda. Next base: position 13,177 of record APFE030577502.1, on the reverse strand, counting down.
CTAACATGTCCCCTTAAGAACAACTTGGGATAGGATTGAAGGATTTACAAATATGACATAATAGGAGAAGGAAGGAGGCACTAGAGCCTATCCCCCCTTAGTGACAACTTCCTGAACTCCATCTATAAATCAAATTTTACTAAACTTCGCCTCTGTGAGAGCCTTTGTAAAGATGTCTACAACTTGATCATCTGTTGAACAATATTGCACTTCAAGAACATGGTTATGAATGATATTTTTGATGAAGTGCATGTGCAGTTCAATGTGTTTGCTATGTTGATGTTGGACTGGATCTTTGCATAGTTGAATGGTGCTTTGATTATCACACCAAAATGTACTCAGATGATGTCACGCGGAATGGGTCGAGGTTTCAGACAAGATCGACCTTCCTAGTATCTACTGATATCTAGTGACAAGCAAGCCAATCAAAAACTATCTTTCTCTAAATATGCGAGTAAAATAAAGGAAAACAAGTGTTTTAGGCCTACCTTGGGTCCAATGCAATTTTGTAGAAGCCTCACTCCCTTGCTCCAAATGAGCTTCCTTGAAGTGTAATTCTACAAACACAAACAAGCAAACCAAATTAAATAGCACCTGAAAAGCCAATATCATAAAGCATATTCATCATAGTGATCAAGGAGATTATGAAACAAACCATAAGACAATTTGTTGAGAAAAATGAATCTGATTGTATTAATTCAAATGAAGAAGAACTTTACAACTTGTGCTTTGATGCTGTACAAGCTCCTCCCAGGGTCCGACAAGAAGTCTCCTCTACTTTGACAAGCTTCACTCACTTCCCAATGAAACCAAAAGGTATGTGATCTCTTCTCTCAAGTTTAACTAGGAAGTCTCAATTCCATCAGCATTTACCCTCAAAATGTTCAGCTTCTAACCTCTCTATCAACTGACCCAATGCCTTAATTTATAGTGCAATGGAGGGAAGCTACTAGGTCCTCCTTCAAAGGGATTAGCTCCTCCTATCAAGGGATTAGCTCCTCTTTTGGGATGCATGAACCACCTTGGAGCGAACAATCCACGTCAAAATTCCTTCTAGAAACATCTAGAATTAACCCAAAGTGAGTTTTTTAGAATAAACTTGGGCCTTTTTGACTTTTACAGGGGTACGCACCCACCCCTTTA
>APFE030577497.1:78187-98793 GCA_000404065.3 Pinus taeda | reverse complement strand
GATAGAGGTCGAAAGTCATTTTTTATCCATGACAACTATGTTGAGTGGCTTTTCAGGGATAATGCCAATCCACAATAGGTGTCCTGGTACAATGTATCTTCCTCCCTTCTCCATCTATAAATGGCTGTCCTCATGCATTAAACAAGCTAGTTTTGCTAGAGTCTTTGTGAGTGCTGAAGTAATGCTGGAGTGATAGTGAGAATATTGAAGCATAGGGAGGTTATGCTGCCGGAATTCTGAGAGAGGGAATGTCTTTTGCAAGGCGTATTTAGCTGCTCGCCCAGTCAGAGGAGGTTCAACGTCAGAACCTTGGTTGTATCTTTCTCTGTTTTTACTCATTAATAGACGACTATCATTATGGTTCCACTCATGTGTTTTTATAATGATGATTGAGTTATATCTTTTCTGACTGATATATAATTGCACATATTGGATTTTATGCTTGTATTTGTATCGTTCTTTGCATGTGCAGGTGTCCGTTCACGAGGATTGTGGGGATTGTGACCAGTCGGAGCAAAGGAACGGGAGTGACGATTCTTCTACAAATACTAGCGTTGGAATCCAGGTAGGCCATCATCATCGATCTCTGATTTGCAATTAGGAACCTGCGTGTTAACGTTGTGTGATTGTTGCTAGACTCGTGTTGGGCTAGTGGGATCGCCTCTGTCCGCAGAGGGGATTTACCAGTTCAACACCATTTATGGGTCTTGTAGATCTCATGTGCTTTAGCACATCCGATGCTACCCCAAATCAACACTCCCTCTTAGTGAGGAATGTGCTCTAGTAATGCTCCACCACTTAACATCACTCTGATCATCCGACACTATTACTTGTGCTGATGCTTGGCCTGCTGCCCAACATCCTCTGCACTGCTACCCATGGCTTTGCCACTGCCAATGCTACATCTGTACTGCAACTCCCTTTGCATTCGTGCTGCTGCTGCTGGTTAGAAGCCTTCTTGATGCTGAAGCTCCCTCTGCTGCTATTTTGTGCTCCCTCTACTGCCTTTGTGATGCTGCAACAACTCTGTGCCTCTCGCACTGCTGCAAACACCTCTGTGCCTTCCTGCACTACTGCAATCTCCTTTATGCCTCTCGCACTGCTCTAACCCCCACTGCATTGCTACAGATCCCTGCACTCTAGCATTGTTTTTCTGCTCCAACCACATCTTGCTTCTACTGACATTCGTCATCCTGCTACTATCTCTCGGGGCTCCCTTAGTCGGATATGATCCAAGAGTTTGGGTACCTCAAGGATCCTGCTCCACATCTCATGTAGTCCTCTTGACTACAGCTCCATGTCACCCCACCTTCTCTAGAGGTGTATGAGCACTCATGGCACTTTCGTCATCAATCTCCACTTCCTTCTCCGCCTTAGTCGGCGCTGCCTTGGATTCAAAAGCGTCTCCCTTATTCTTCTTCCTGGGACACTAGGTTGCATAATGGCCCAACTCCCCACAATGGAAGCACTTTATCTTAGAGATGTCCTTCTTCTTCCTCTTCCCTTGTTGTCCCGCAGATGCCATAGCCACATCCTCTTCCTCCTCATTCTTGATTCGACCTCCTTTGTTGCTACTTCCTGCCTTGGTCAACTGTCTGATCTCTTCTTGGAGAAGAGATGCCTACAACTCTTCCTATCTTGGAAGAGTCTCTATGCCCAAAATGCTTTGGACGAATGCCTCCCACTCCTCGGAGACTGCATTCAAGGCGGTCGTCACCATTAACTCTGATTCGGTGTGGCCCTTATGGAAGTAAGTTGGTCTCGAATCTCCTGCAACCGACTGAGGAATAGATCTATCTGCTCCCCCTTTTGTATCTGATACGACCACAACTGATTCTCCAGTAGCATCTTCCTCTACACGGAAGTGCCTTGATACAATGTCGTCAAGGTATCCCACATCTCCTTTGCCGAATTCTTCTCGGTAATATGCTGAACGACATGATCCTTGACCCCATCAAGGATTATGCACTTTGCCTTGTCCATTGCATCCTTATACCTTTCGTTATCAGTTGGGTCGACTGGGATAGCCACGGTTTTTCAAGGTGAAGGCCTTGATGCGATGTCTATCCAGAACAGACAAGATCCTGGCCTTCCAGATGAAAAAGTTGGATGCTCCATCCAACCTGTCCTGATCCCTTAGTCTGTTCATTGCCATCTCCGCTCTTCTCTTCGACTCCCTCTAAGTCTCTACTTCTCTCCTGGAAGTTCTCTCTTAGACTCCCTATGAGTTTTGATTTCCCTCTTGAAAATCTTCTCCTTGACACCCTCTAAGTCTCGATTTCCCTTTGAAAATCCTCTTGCCAACTGTCAAACCTCTCCTCTCCGATCCCTTTTTCTCCTGCAACACTGATCTAGATTTCTTGGCTAGAAATCCGCCTAGGTAGTGACTCCCTCTACCTTGGTTCTCTCCTGCTAGGTACTGTTCTACTTCGACAACAACACCCCACCATCTTCACAATCCACAATCTGCCCACAACTCCTAGGCCCTAGCAGCTGAAGAAACTGAGCCACTTAGCTCTGCGCAATCTTGACAAGGCTGAATCGCTCCTTTGGCGAACTGCGTTCACTCCTACCTGGTTGAGCAGGATGACGTGGCTCTTCGTGAGCCTCTTCTGCCTCTCACTGCTTCTACGTTGACCCTCTTCTTACTCGAATTGATGACGCAGGCCCTCTGTGCCACTCCTTCTCTGCTGCTTTCTGCTTAGGAGCAACTTCTATCTCTCGAGACAGCTGTTTCTGCTACAAATTTTCTGATTTAGCTGGTGCCTTCAGCTCTCCTGTGATCTGAAAAGCTTTGATACCATGTTGAAATTTCTAAGTCTAACCCATTAGAAATTCTTCCTGCACTATCTGGTTTATTTCACCTGCTTGTTTAATTTCTTAACAGGTTATTTAACCATATAAATACTGAAAATAAACACAATTGCAGTGTCAACCATCTACAGATCATCAACTGAAAAAATAGACAAACACAAAAGGGACACCGTTATTTTTGGACAATCGTCCCTAGAAAAACCCAACTTGGGAAAACTGGTGCAACAGTTTTGAGGGTTTTATTATTAAGCAACTTTCTTGAGTAAAACTGGGTGCCAAATTGGCTCACTCGACAAAGAAATCAATCTGGCAGTAATACCTCTCTTTGGAAGTAGATATTCAGCAAGTCTGCTCCATGAAAATCTCTCAAACGCTTCTCTGAGGCTCTGCGTCAACCCTCTTGGTCTCTGTGTCACCCTGAAACTCCCTACGTCAGCCTTCTGCTGCGTTGCGCTGGCTCTTTGGCCTTCTGCGTCACCCACGCAGGCCCTGCTAGCCTTTGCGCAGTCACTTTGGCCCTCTGCATGGCTCTTGTTAGCTTTGTGTAGCCTCCTTAATCTCTGCGCTGGTCCGTCAACACTATCTCTGCCTCTCTGATATGCACTCACTGCCCCTCGCTGCAACTCAGATCACTTGTTCGATTTTTTCAGCAAATCCCACTCCAGAAAATTGAATTGACTGATCAATCTTGGTGTATCTCCAACTAACCCTCAAGCCTCCTCTTATACTTTCTCTGTTGAGTCTTCAACTACCGAGATTAATCTCTAATCAACGACTAAGATTAGATTTGGCTTGATCCATGTCATTTAGAACCTTCTCATCCAATTTTATATTAATACCCATTAATATTTTTATTTTTCTAAGTTTAGACTTAGGAACCCATTAAAAATATTAATTATTTTAATATCTTTCTAACCGAATGGAATTTCCCCAAATCATTTTTGGGTCTTGAAGATCTCATGTGCTTTAGCACATCCGATGCTACCCCAAATCAACAATACTATAGTCAAGGGTCTATGTCATGGTCTTGGTACTTATCAATTGAAGATCTAGAAGAAGAATTTTATCGGGTTTTTCTCTCAAGAGGTGAGAGGCTTTGGCCCTGGCTAGAGAAGCCTATACACTGTGTCACTTGTCTTTATTTATTTTGGTAATTGTCTTGATGAAGAGAATAAACTAATAAGATAATGAAAAAAGGATCATAAGCTAAGAAGTAAAAACATATCACAAGCAATTATCAAGCAAAGAAATTGTTAACATTGAATGCCCTAGATTTCTCAACAGTTCAGTCCTCATAAATATGAAATGTACTTTTGATTCTTATAAATTGTAAAAATTAAAGAAAAAATATTATTATTGATTTTAGAGCATGGATTCATGCTCAAGGTCTTTTATTTTATAGGTCAAGCACCCATTGAGTGCTTTTAGGGCTTGTCTTAGGTCAAGAAGTCGAAAGAGTCATTGTCATAAGTTGAGTCCATGTTGAAGAGCCTATATATAGGAGGACACCCGACCTCCTTGAGAGACATTCATCTATCTCTTATTCTAGTGAAGGAGGAGGAAGAACAAAGCATTGAAGAAGGAAGAGGACAAAGGAGACTTTTGTTTGGGCTATTTCTCTCTCACACATGCTATGGAGGACTAGAGTTTCTGCAACAGATCTAGAGTTTCTATCTACAAGTTTGTTCTTGGAGAAAAGAAGGCAAGGAGGTCAAGCGAAGGTTACCGAGGATCATCCTCAAGCTCCAGAAGTCAGGGAGAGGCAAGTAAATGTCGAAGGAAGGCTCAGAAGGCAGATCAAAGCTCACATGTGTGGCAACAACAACTGCTGGGGAGGCCAAAATTTTAGATCTGCAATGGAGGTGAAATTTTGCAGCTGAAGGTCGAAGATGTGCTACTAGAAGAGATTTGATTGGGTTTGACTGGATCAAGGTTAGCACATTATCTAGAGAGGTTGGTCTTGGTCTTGGAGGGTACTAAGTTTAGGCTTACGGTCTTGGAATTCGTCAATAAAAGAAGAGAAGAGATTTGCAGGTTTGCCTCTCAATTGGAGAGGTTTTGGCCTTGGCTTGCAGGCTATATTTTGTGTTCTTGTTCTTCTTCTTTTGGTAGTTGTTTGCCATAAAAATAAGTAACAAAGCTAATAAGTTAAAAGACATCACAAGCAATTATCAAGTAAAGTAATAATTGCCCTTTAGATTTCTCGATAGAACCCATTGCCTAAAATTTGATCAATCTTGCTACAGGGAAACCCCCTTGAACCAGAGGAAAGATGACCTAAATTGTGAAGAGGGTTGGTGGGGAAACATTGTCTTTCCTCTTCATTCGCCAAAATCCTTGCTTAAACTCTAGGACTTTATCTCAAGAAATGAGGGTTTGAGAGACAACAATTAACAATAGCTATTGTGAGCAAATTCAACTCTTTCCCAAAAATGCCTATCCTATCACAACACTAAATGGAGAAATTTGGTCTATAAGTAGACAATTTTGTTAATTTGGCAGCTCAGGAATAAATTCCCTCCGTTGGAGAGTCTTCCTTGTCCAAACTCCAAAGAAGCCCCCCACTAGCCATTTGAAGAATTTAATTTGTTCAGGGAAAAATATTATTTTTAAGGTGAAACCCACGTGCACAAAAGTACAATTCAGCTTGCACAAGCTAATTCGACCTTTTTAGACACATATAAATGAACCTCTTGTCACATCACTTTGGAGCATCATCAACACATCATATCTTCTCTTGGATTGGTTCGATTATTTATGAAATTTGCAGGTTCTTTTCACACATGCTAAGGAGAGAGAGCTATTTCTGTTGGCTGAAATTCATCTTTTGTTTTGGGACGTTGACCAACGTTGACCAACCTTTGATCTAGTTTGAATTTGACTTGGAAAATCTCTGTTTTGGAAGGCCGAATTGTTTGGGAGTGTTGATTTTTTATGGTAGGTTCTATGCTTGCAACAATTATTTCAGTGTTTGATTAGCCCAATAAGAATTTCACTTCTAGATTCTAGCAAACTTCAACAATCACTTAGCATTTACTTTAGATCATCATTGACAATAATTGTAGATAGAACATCATCAACAATATGCACAAGAAGACAAGTCAAGACAATGAACACAGAGATTTAGGCTAATGCCAGGGAGAAACCCCACAAGGGGGAAAAGGCAACCAATCCTTACTGATAAATATCAAATGTTCAACAGGGAGTGAAAATCCAATTTAGTACAATAGTCAAAGTCAAAATATTGACTGATCCAATAAAGTTGACCAACCAATGATATGACGCTCAATCTGATCCAATATAATTCGGTCATCAGTCTGCAATAGACAATAGCAATCCTTACTGATAAATATCAAATGTTCAACAGGGAGTGAAAATCCAATTTAGTACAATAGTCAAAGTCAAAATATTGACTGATCCAATAAAGTTGACCAACCAATGATATGAAGCTCAATCTGATCCAATATAATTCGGTCATCAGTCTGCAATAGACAATAGTCAATGTGCCCTAACCAGTCCAATCAATGGTAGTCAAACAACAGTCAAACAACCTCCAATTAATTTGGTGAATGCAACAAGGAATTCAACCTTAGTAGTAGATCAAGGTCAACCCAAAACAAAGATAAACAACCAATCAAACTTAGTCAACATTCTTTGGTCAATTTTTGTAATTATGCCTGCTGTCAATGCTAGTGAAACAACCCAAATTACCTTGATTTTTGTGCCTAGAAATGTGGCCTTACTAGACAGAGATATGCCCAAAAGATTGAAGTCAAAATGTGTTCATAAAGTCAAAGTCAACATTGGTGAAAGTTGCAGACAGTTCAGATTTTTGGCCACTTGTAATTTCGTCCTTCTTCTTCCTTGCACTTGTGAAGAAACTCCTATAATTTTCATAGCTATCGAACGTAAGAAGATAAGAGAAAAGTGTGATGTTGAGATGCCAAAATGAAGAGCCCTTATGGTGTATTTGTAGAGATTGACGTGGGGGCGAAGGGACATGTATTTTCACCAAAGGGACCGACTTGTAGAAGCAGATGAGGCCGATTTGAAAAAAGGGCATTTGTAGGTGTCCAAAAATTATGATTTTTGAGGTGAAGGGAGATGCCATCAAGGGTGATCTAATGGAGTGATGAGCCATCAAAGGAGGGGCTTCTAGGAAGGGGAATTAGCCCCTAGCTGCACTTTTTAATAGGGAGAGAGATCGATTTTTTTTGGGCTGTTTGACCATCCTTGACCGCAAACTTTGACTGAAGTTGACCGCAATTTTGTAGAGGTTTGACCACAAGGTTTATCTCTCCTTTGACCGCGTTCTTGTTGACTATTTTTGTTGGGTTTGATTGAGCTTGGAAGGCCTTATCCTTTGACTGTTGATGAAGCTGTTTGGAGGCACTTTGACCATGGATTGTTGACTGGTTAGGGAATCTTTGACTACTGTTGACTATTGTTGATGTTGACCAAGAATAGCATAATTTGACTTGGACTAGATTTGACTATATTGCTCTCTTTTGATTGGATATTGGATAGTAGATTTGATTGGTCAAGGCTTTGATCCTTTGACCCATTGTTGATGTATGGGAACCTTGCATCTCTCCGCTGACAATTTGATGACAATCTAATAGAAGAAGAATTTTGAAAGGGTTTTCCCCCTTGTGTGGTTTTTCCCTGGTCTTTGACCAAACACGGTGTCTCTCTTATTCTTGGCTGTCTTCTATTGTGTATTGGATTTGCTATTCTATCTACACTTGCTTATTGTCACTAGAAGATTGAATTATATTGGATAAATTGGTTGTTGATTGAAGAGGAAGTGAAATAAGTGATTGTGCTAAGCATAGAACACAGAAAAATTAACATGGTATTAGAGCTGAGGTGAAGACAAGCCCAAGGAGGCAAGAAGAAGAAAGGAAAAGGAACACTATTTAATTCAATAAAGCTGACACCAACATCCAGGGACTCTCAAAGAAGATTTAAGAAGGACAAAGTTGAATGTTTCAAGTGTCACAGTTATGGAAATTTTGTCGGAGATTGTTTGGAGAATGAAAATGCTCCTAGGTCATACAACTACAATTATGGGTTCAACAACAACATGTTTAATAATAAAGGAAGAAGATATGCTCCTAATGATTGAGATGAAGGTCATCGTCCTCAAAATAGATCAAGGAACACAATGTATGGAAATAATGTAGCTGCTACTCAATTTGAATATTTTATCATTTATGCTCTTTCTATTTCCTCTCCTTCGGATTCGTTTGATAGTTGGTTGTTAGATAGTGGGGCCTCTAGAAGGATTCATTTGATAGTTGGTTGTTAGATAGTGGGGCCTCTAGGCACTTCACTAGGTATCGTGAAGTCCTCTCAAAGTTGGTTGAGAGGGAGACTAATTTGAAGATCATTCTTGGGGACAACTCTACTTATCCCGTGGAGGGTTTTGGTTTTGTTACATTTCATTTGGATTAGGGGGAAATCATACATCTTCATGATGTTGTGTATGTATTGGGATTGAATAAGAACCTTGTATCTATATCTGGCTTGGAAGACAAAGGGATGAGAGTTACCTTCATAAGAGGAAAGGTCCTCACTTGGTCTATGGAATCTTGCATGAGGGTTGCATTCACCTTGGCATCTAGAATTAAAGGACTCTATAGAGTCAATGGGAGATCGATGCAAGCACTCGTACATGATAACAATCATCAAAGTGAGCTATGGCACCAAAGGTTTGCCCATCTTCACTATGAACCCCAGGCTAAGGTAAGGAGGACAATTTCTAGAATGCCTGAGGTTCAATAAAAAAATGATGGGGTCTGTCTAGGATATGCAACTGGAAAGAATTCAAAGGGACCATTTCCTTTTAGCAGGAGTAGGACTAGAGATATTCTACAACTCATACATTTTGACTTAGGTGGACCCATGTCGGTGAAATCCCTTGGTGGCTCCCTGTACTACATAAAGTTTGTGGATGACTTCTCCTAGAAGACATGGATATTCTTCTTGAAGCGTAAGGACAAAGCATTTGAGATGTTCTAGGACTTCAAGGCACTAATAGAGAATGAAACAGGGAAGAGAATCAAGGTCTTCAGGTCTGATAATGGTGGAGAATTCAGTTTGAACGAGTTCGTTGACTTTTGCAAGAAAGCTGGGATCAAGAAGGAGACAATTGTACCATACAACCCTCAATAGAATGGAGTGGCTGAAAGAAAGAACAAGACCATCATGGAAGCTGCCCAACCATGTTGCATAATCAAAAGTTGCGAAAGCTTTTATGGGGTGACGCTGCAAACACTGTGGTCTATGTTCAAAACAGGACCCCTCATCAAGCCTTGGGTGAGAAGACCCTTGAAGAAGTGTTCACAGGTGTGAGGCCCGATGTTTGGCATCTGAGGATCTTTGGTTGTGCCGTGTACTTTCATGTGTTGAAGGACAAGAGGAAAACGTTGGAAGCCGCTGGAAAGAAAGGTACGCTTGTTGGGTATTATGAAAATTATAAAGCTTTTAGGATATATATGCATGGTCAAATTCATATTGAGTTTACTAGGGATGCGACATTTGAGGAAGATGCTACCCTTGGGAAAGCAAGGGACATTCCTCCTCCTCCTCCTCTTATTGAGAAGAAGGATGATGACATGGACCTACTAGAAGGTCCTTCTGTGCCTGAACTTGAGACAGATGTTGCTAATGATCCTGTGGAGCCCATGGACCCCTTGAATCCTCTTCCATGTGGTCCCCCTGCAAAGAAGAGACCATTTTGACTTCGTGATACTTTACAAGATGCTGAAAGACATGTCGCTACTAGAGGAACCTTTAGAGAAAGTAAAAAGCCATGTCGATATCATGGTTATGTTGTGGCTATGGGCACCATCATACAGGCTGAACCTCCCACATTTGAAGCAGTGAAAGAGTAGGTTTGGAAAGATGCTATGGTCGAGGAATACGAATCTATTATGAAGAATGATGTGTGGGAAGTGGTTCTGAGACCCAAAGGGAAGTCTATTGTGACTTATAAATGGCTGTACAAGATCAAACATGGAGCAAATGGGAGCATTGAGAAATATAAGGCGAGGTTCGTGGCTAGAGGTTTCTTCGAAAAAGGAGAGGTCTATGATGATATATTTACACTTGTTGCTAGCTATGCTACTATTTGATCTATTGTTTTGCTTGTTGCTAGTCAAGGATGGACTCTTCATCAAATGAATATGAAGACTATGTTTCTATGTGGCATGCTACAAGAAGTGTATGTTGAGCAACCTTAGGGATTTGAAGTACATGACAAAAAGAATCATGTGTGCAGGCTGAAGAAGGCTCTATATGGATTGAACAAGCCTGTAGGGCTTGGTATGCCCATATTGATGGCTATTTAATGAAGCTTGGTTTTACAAGAAGCAATGTTGACTTGAACCTCTACTTCAAAGTTGTACAAGGTATGCCCCTGATTTTGGTTTTATATGTTGATAACTTATTCTTGAGAGGTGGTGAGCCTTTGATGCTCGGGTGCGAGGGGGGAGATGGGCTTTGAATTTGAGATGAAGGACCTTGGATTGATGCACTATTTCTTGGGATTAGAGGTGTGGTAGAGATGTGGTGAGATTTTTTGTGTCGCAAGGAAAATATGTTGTGAGATTGCTGGAAGGATTTGGAATGTTAGAATGCAAGTCCATGGCCACACCAAAGGAGATGAACTTCGAGAAGCTATGTGGAGAAGTTGCTAGACCCGATTTGGCGAATCCCTTTGAGTATTGACAGTTGATTGAGGCACTAATGTTCCTTGTGAACACCCTGAGTCAATTCATGACCAAGCCTCTACATGCACACTAGATCATTCCTAAACATGTGCTGAGATATTTACATGGGACAATTAATCTTAGATTGAGATATACAATCGGAGATGTGAGGCTACATGGTTAAAATGATGCTGACTGGGTTGGAAACGTTATTGACATGAAGAGCACATTAGGGTGCTGCTTTAATTTGGGTTTTGCCATGATATCTTGGATGAGCAAGACGCAAAATTCCATTGCTTTAAGCACGACCGAGGCAAAATACATTAGTTCTAGCATGGCTAGCTACAAGGTAGTATGGTTGAGAAAGATCTTTGGAGAGCTGTTTCAGCAGGTTCTAGATACAACAATTATATATTGCGACAACAAGAGTGGGATTTGATTGGTAGAGAATCCTATCTTCCATGACAAGTCCAAGCATATTGAGATCAGGTATAACTGCATTCGACATATTGTGCAGAGAGGAGTAGTGAGACTCCATCACTTTTCGAGAGACGAGCAGATAATAAACATTCTTACCAAGGCTTTGCGGAAAGGGAAGTTCTTGGTCTTTGGAGAGCAGTTTGGAGCAATGTTGCACAAAGCAGGGACATTTTTTGGAAGTACAGACACGGAAGTATCATTTCCCAAAAATCTAGGAAGCAAAGCGTCTACTATATATATTTTTATATTTTTTTTGCATTTATATTAAAAAAATTCAAAATTCAAAATTAGTTGTAGAAGACATGAAAATATGCATATTTTTACATAAATCAAGATAGATATGCCATCCATGATTCCATTGTACATCAATTATTAATTATTTGAGCATCAACCATTTAGATTCTAGCGATTACAAACATACATCAAATTTTTAAATATATCATAAAACATAAAACATTTAGAAGATAAATTCATTAAACATTCAAGTAACTTATCTAGCAAGTGAGTAGCTGTCAAATGAGTCATGTCCCAAATCCAAATAATAATGTTTACAAAATAGGCCACTTGGCCACCACCAAGACTCAAGTACACATTGAACTAGGAAAAGTAAGACAAAAAAGTTCAAATTCACAACAAGACTACAAGTCTAATCTATGACAAAAGTAGTAAACTGTGAATATATCTACTAATATCTCCTCCTTCCACCACGAACAACATGTGAGCCTCCACGTGCGGGCAATGAAGAAGATGGTGGCCCTGGAAGTTGTGGCAGTGGAACTGATGAATATGAAGCCCCTGCTGTTGGTGTTGAAGCATGGAACTTGGGAACCATGGCACTGTATGGAGGTTGTTGGAAAATGTAACTAGGTTCGGTCTTCATTATTGTACTTGAGTAAAATGTAATATATTTGTCAAAAGAAAGTGAAAATAATTTTATTATTAATTTGATTTGACTTATTAAAGCATGGGTTTCATGCTTCGGTCAAATGTATAAGTCAAGCCTCCATTGTAGGCTTTAGGTTATTGCCAAAATAAATTTGTAAAGACTCCATCCATTGAAGTCACCTTGTTGTTGAAAGGATCTCCATCAAGTTGAATTCCATAAGAAGATCACATTTCGGCCTACACAAATGAAAGAATATGCATGTCGGCTCAATAATTATGGTGCAAATGTTCACAATGTCATGTCGACCTATTTACTTGGGGCAACCACTATATATACCAGCCTGGGATCTTCGCATTACATCCATCACAAAACTCGCATTTCAGAGAAAGTTTCGGTGATGAAGCTCAAAGATGACACAAAAGTTCGTATAGGGTTTTAGAGAAATATGTTTGGTACCTTTACATAGAGAAGTTCAGATATCTCACCATAAACAGTTCAGATGAATTCAGAATTATAGTGACCTCCATTCGGTGATGCATTGCAGTGACTTCAGTTCAGTGGTACTACAATGATGTGTCCATAGTCTTTAGGTATTATTATAATGACACAATCACAAGATGAAGAAGCTCAGGTTGGTTTCAGAAGTAATCTCTTCAAAGACAAGTGTGAAGAAGACTGACAACTACAGGAAGCCATGAAACTGATGCATAACAAGATTGACTTGATGGATGGAGGATGCCTTGGTTTAGATTGTAAGGGTCTTGGTCGTCTCATCTTTTGAATATACTGAAGGAAGACTTTGTGACTGGATTTCCCCTCGAGGGGGGTTTTGCCTTGGCAACGTGCCTATGTCTTGTGTTCTCTTTTGTTGCTTGGCATTAATCTTGATGATAAGAAAAAATAATTAAGAAATCAAATACTACTAATGAAAATATCACAAGTTAATGTCATTAAGAGGAAAATCGTTTTAACTGCCACCTATATGGATTTTCCAACATGGTATCGGAGCTATGGTCATGATAAAAGGTAGTTCTTGGTTAATGAAACTAATGGATCTCGCTATAGAAGCTCAAATGGTCTCAAAGATGCCACATAAGGTCGGATCTCTAGGATTATTGCGAATTGGTTTCAGTGCTATTGCAGAGTAAGGAAGTAACACAATTTCGGTATCACTAGAGGAGTTCGAATAAGTAGACTAAGTTTGATGCTATGGTAGATATACTTCAGTGGATAAGTTTCGATGAATTGTAGTAACTAATTCATAAACAAGCTCGGCATACTTATTTGAAATTATGATGATTACAGTATAAACTTCTAGTAATATATCTCAATAAACTATAGTTTGATGCTCCGCCAACACACTCAGAAGCTCGCAAAGATAACATAAGGACCTCGCATAAACAGAGAAATCAAGTTCGGATTTCAGAAATGTATCTCGACAATAGGCAATGTTTAATAGCTCGGTTTGGGCACTGAAATGTTCTCGATGTTATCACTATTAGGGAATGCAGATGGAGGATCAATCTACTACAGTTTCGTTCCACAGTCTCGATGTAATCACAATGATGAAGGTTCAACATAACTACAATAGTATGGCTTTGATGTCACCTCAGTAAGAAGGGATTGGTGTTAGCATAGTAAAGAGAAATCAGTCATCACAGGGCCGAAGAACCAAAGTATAAGGCATTGTGTCAACTCATAAAGGATCTGAACTCTGTTCTATGGTAGATGAAATTGATAGTCCAATGAACTAGTAAAGTTTTGTTACTACAAGTAGTCTAATAAATTAGAGGTATGTAATCTCAAGGTACGTATGATCATGAATTTTTAGATTTGCAATATATATCTAAATACTAAATGATTCTTGTTTATAGGATAAAGATCGTAATTTCTAGATAATCTAGAATGTATTTTCTAGGGTTTACAGTTAACCTAGAATGTCAAATAAAAGGGTCCCACTGATGTTTGAAAGAAAGAACAACTCTCTCCTCCTTGATTATGCAACGGATCTAACTTAATGAAATTAAATTATGTCCTTGGTATCACATGTTGTGCTTGTAAGTATGTCCTACAGATGATGGCTTAATACAAATAAAACACTTCAAGGAATTCTTACCAAGTTTTCCAAGGAATATCTCCAGGTATGTTTCAATCCATACACATTACAAGATTCTCTTAAAGGCATGATCATCTTATTTTTGAAGTTTGCATTACATGACTAACATCGTTATGTATAGCCTTGAACCATAAAGGTTCTTTAGGGAGATTCATCTCTTGATAAATCTACCCCTCTCTACATTCTTAATTGATTTTATAGAACCCTAGACAGGATCTCTAGAAAACCCTAACCTAAGGGTATGTTGACAATGTGTGAAACCCTAGCCTGCTTAGGGTTATTGTGAAATGCTATTTGAAGTTCTTGTTGATGTCTTGTTTGGGATTTCGGTATGATCATGAAACCTTAACTTGTTAAGGTTGAATGTTGTTTGTCTGAGATCTCAAAGCTTTGAAGTTTTGGTATTGTAGGGTTTGCTTTGCTATGAAACCCTATATTCTTAGGGTTTGGATGGGTCTATAAGAAAAACCCTTGTTATAGAGTCCTAGGAATGAAACCCTAGGTATATGTCCATTTGTTTGAAACCCTAGATTGTTCTAGAACGAGATATGTCTAATATATTAATGTTGTCTATGATGTGCCTATGCATGATGATGAAGTCGTAGATGTATGAGTTGACCTATTTGTTGGTGGTCATGAATCCTAGGGTTTGGAACTAAGCCCTAGTTAAAGTTTGTCTCTCTAGGATGATAATATTCTAGGGTTTTGGAGTTAAACCTTAGTAAAGTAAAAATCTCTTATGTATGATGACAATGTGATAATTTGAGATTTGTATTTGAGTTTTGGTTGGGATTGATGTTTGATTGAAAATCTAGGGTTTGCGACTAACCCTAGTGGAAGTTGGTCATGTTAATGACTAAGCTGTGATTGGTTTTGATTAACTTTTTTGTATGAAATCAAGGATATGTATGAAACCCTAGTGAGAAGTCTAACATATGAATTTTGAAAAGTTGTTAGATGCTTTGTAGATCTATATTTGTTTGAATTGTTTCTAGGGTTTGCTATGTGTTGTAGTAGGGTATGTTACACCTTTGAAAGAATCATTGAAACCCTAGATGGAATGAAAGTTGTTATGAAGTAGTCTAGGGTGTACAACAAAGTCCCTAGCAAGATGTTGAAAATAATGTGTCTATTGTTTAAGTTTGGGTATCTGATATATGTAAAGTTGAAATGGTTCCGTGATTTTGATATTGCTAACTTCATGCTTCTATAGATTTGGTTGTACTTGGTATCTAAGTTGTGCAGGTACACAATCTTCAATATGGTGAAGATGCTTGTTGATATGATAAGCATGATAAGCATGATAACAACTTTGATAAAATGGGTGGAAGCCATGAAAGATTCTCCGATGTTGTAAAGAAGAAGTAGAAATCCCTAAGTTAAGAAGGAGCCTAGATGAAATCTCCCTAGGATAAGAGGATGATTGAAAATATTCTTTGAACATGAATGATTAGCTCCTCTCTGACAGATATACTTTTCTACTCCATGTGCCATGCTATAGACTAGGACTAACAACTGTAAGTTTTAGTGAAGGCCATGAATGAGAGAAGGAAATTGGAGAATGCATTTGGAGGTGCTGTTGAAAGAAGGAAAGCAAGATCCGATTGAATAATATGTTGTTGCATATGAAGTAGGAAAGAAAAATATATGATTGAGGAATCTTCTGTCAAAGATTCAGTTGATAGTCCTACTATGGAAAGTTGAGAAGCAACATCAAGTTGTCTGGAAGACCCTAGAGGTTTGTATTTCATTATGTACATGTGAGAGTATATTATTGATTGGTGTTGTGCTTGTATAGGTGAATCTCTCGAAGTTTTTGATAGCATGCTGGTTACCAATTAGTTTGATTGGGAGAGATTGGTTATCCTTGATCTGCTGGATCTAGGAGTATTGAGGCTTTGTGAGTGAAGCATTGCCTGGGAGGACATCTGGCCAACACTTTGTGTTGATGTCTAGGTCATGAAGTTGGAAAAGGTGGTGTTGATTATAGAGTTCTGTTTTTGGATACACACCTGGATCTTTGGGTTGATGGTTAGCAAGTAAGCCTGATGGTACCTAGAGAGGTTAAAAGCTTGAGTCCATCTTAGTCCCACCCAGATAGATTGCCTTGGTCAGGAATCTAGTCTGTGGCAATGCGGTGCCTAAATTGTTGAGAGACCAATGGATAGATTCCCCCGGTCAGGAATCTAGTCCATGGCATTGCAATGCATAAACTTCTTCATAGATGATGTGGTTTGAGATCTTCCATGTGCTTCTTTGGTTATATGTAAATATGAATACCTACCTACTTAAGAGGGAGTGTTGGAAAACATATCTAGGTTTAGTCTTCATTATTGTACTTGACTCAAATGTAGTATATTTGTCAAAAGAAAGTGAAAAGAATTTATTATTAATTTGATTTGACTTATTCAAGCATGGGTTTCATGCTTGGGTCAAATGTATAGGTGAAGTCTCCATTTAGGCTTTAGGTTATTGACAAAATAAATTTGTAAAGACTCCTCCATCCATCGAAGTCTCCTTGTTGTTGGAAGGATCTCCATCGAGTCAAATTCCATAAGAAGATCTCATGTCGACTTACACAAATGAAAGAATATGCATGTCGGCTCAATAATTATGACGCAACTGTTCACAATGTCATGTCGACCTATTTACTTGGGGCAACCACTATATATACCAGCCTGGGATCTTCGCATTACATCCATCACAAAACTCACATTTTTCAGAGAAAGTTTCGGTGATGAAGCTCGAAGATGACACAAAAGTTCGTATAAGGTTTCAGAGATATATGTTCGGTACCTTTACATAGAGAAGTTCAAATATCTCAGCATAAATAGTTCAGATGAATTCAAAATTACAGTGACCTCCATTCGGTGATGCATTGTAGTGACTTCAGTTTGGTGGTACTCCATATGTCTACAATATCTCGATATTATTATAATGACGCAATCACAAGATGAAGAAGCTCGGGTTGGTTTCAGAAGTGATCTCTTCAAAGACAAGTGTGAAGAGGACTGACAGCTACAGGAAGGCATGACACTGATGCATAACAAGATTGACTTGATGGATGGAGGATGCCTTGGTTTAGACCATAAGGGTCTTGGTCATCTCATCTTTTGAATCTACTGAAGGAAGACTTTGTGACTGGGTTTTCCCCTCGAGGGGTTTTTGCCTTGGTAGCGTGCCTATATCTTGTGTTCTCTCTTTTGTTGCTTGGCATTAGTCTTGATGATAAGAAAAGATAATTAAGAAATTGAATACTAATAATGAAAATATCGCAAGTTAATGTCATTAAGAGGAAAATCGTTTTAACTACCACCTATATGGAGTTTCCAACAGGGGTGGCATCTCAACATGATCATCATCATCCTGGATAAGAGCATCCTCCAATTGCTTTAATCGCAACACTCCATCCTCCAAATTGAGCTCCTCTGGATTTTTGTCCCAAACCTTAAGGTGTTATTGGTCTTTGCATCATCACAGTAATAGGATAACAATCACAAGTTGTAGTGAACATAAACCAAGCTCTTTGCTTCGTCTAAATTTAACCTGTTCCTTTTAACACTGTGGATGAAAGAATAAGAGCTCCAACACCTCTCTACAGAAGAAGTATTTACCACTTGTGATTAACACCTGCAATGCCAAAGTTTGTAGAAGTGGAGTAGCACCTCCATGCATGTTCCACCACTCAAGAGAAGATAATTCTCTCGATCTCTAATTGCATGCATGCTCCCAAATGGACCAGTGCTAAGCGTATAGTTGCTCAAATGTTTCTTTTGCATGGCAGACTTTACCTCATTAGGGACGAATTTATCCAATGCTTTCATATAACCAGATAGAACCTCTGGATCTAGGTGTGGTTTTCTCTTGCTAGCCCCCCTCCCCCAAGGTGTTTGTGTTGAAAGCCATGATGGATGATAGTATTTAGGTGTTAAAACATATGTTAAGGCATGCAATGGAATGTTTAGCATTTGCCATTGTTTTTCCACCTCTGCACGAATATAATTGTACAAGGTGATATCTCTAGGCTCGACAATGTCTTTAATATGCCCTAACATGCTATCCATTTGTTCATACACCTCCCCAATTATTGGCCAATCTGAATCTGAAAACTTGATTATGTAATAATTTGGTTTGGTGAATTGCAAAACATATTTAATCTGTGACCAAAAGTAACTGTCAAGAATAGTGTCCTTGGCTACATTAGTACCATCTCTGTTAGTGTTTATGTCATTGCAAGATTTAGAGGTAACCATATTAGTTAAAGCTTGCCTCACCTTAACTAGCCGCCTAAAGGTGAGCTAACTTGCAAATCTTGTTTTTGCAAGTTTAAGCAATTGCAACTTGGAGTAAGTGCCATA
The DNA here is from genome assembly GCA_000404065.3 of Pinus taeda. Taxonomy (NCBI): domain Eukaryota; kingdom Viridiplantae; phylum Streptophyta; class Pinopsida; order Pinales; family Pinaceae; genus Pinus; species Pinus taeda. The sequence goes on along the minus strand of APFE030577497.1, from coordinate 80,424 downwards.
AAAGTAGTTTACCCTTGTATGCCTTGTGATAAATTTAATGAGTTGCTTCCCTCTCTTGTAAAGCTCATTTATCCATCCACATTCTTTATGCTTCACAATATCATGAATCAAAAGGTTCAATGTGTGCACCAGGCATCCAGACCAAAAGATGTGTAGATGAGATGCTCAATAATTTTTCTTGTTGCCTTACAATTTGTTGCATTATTAGTGATCATTTGAACCACATGATTAGGACCAACATCTTTGATTGATTACAATAGGAGATACTTAGATATGCAATGTTCTGGGAAGTTGCACTGATGGAGGAGTCATGACATGTAATAAAAACTGCCCCACTAGCAAAATGCTTAAGAAAGTTTATGAAATGTTGGTTTCTAACATTTGTTCACTCATCCAATACAATGGATACCCCACAATCCACCCACTCATTTGTAAAACATGCCAAAGCTCTTTCTAATAACACTATTCTAGCTCTCTCATAGTTGGGGCTCTTGTATCCTTTTGGGGCTTCATTGCTGCCCTTAGCCATTTCATGCCAATAGGGAGAGTGAAGCACATTGAATGGTATAATGCAAGCACAAAGAAACTGGACTATCTTTCCATCCACATCATCCCTCCCAACAACATTAAGGAAATCCCCTTTTGTTCTTCTACTTCTAGAGGTTGTAGAAGAACCACAAGGAGATGGGCTACCAAATCTAGAGGTTGCATTTGATTCAAAATGAGTTTTTTGTTTCTTGTTTTTTTGTTGTGCAACCTCTTCTATTTGGATGTATTTTCTTCTTTGTTGAGATGAAACCTTAGGGAAAATTGCTATCCCCACGACACCCTTTTTCTCATCACTTTCCAGCACCCCACAAAGATACCTCCTCACACAAGTATATGAACCACTATGTGGTTTTCCTCCATGACAACCATGAGGGCACAAAAACTTGTAGCTTCCACCACCTTTTCCCCCTTCGAGTTTGGTCACATAATTCCGCAAGGGTGTCGATGCAACTTTCCCCTCTTGCATTTTAGTGTCCTCTTCATCCCATTCCTCTTCAAACCCTTCCTCCTCATCATACAGTAGGTCACTGATATGTGGACCACTATCCTCTTGTTCTTCTTCCCGTCTATTCCTACCCTCCCTTACCATCATGAAAACCAAAAGTGGAATGATACCTGGAAGCCAAAAGAACACCATTTTGGAATATGAATATAGATGAAAACTTGCAATGAAATGAGCAAGAAGAAAGAATGTGAAATAGTAGGAGAGGGAGGAGAAAAAATACAAACAACAATGATAGAAAAAAGAGGGAGTTTGGGGTTTGCACTTACCTCTTTAGCTCTTGTAGATGGAAGCCGTTCTTTACTCCTCCAAGCTCTCCTCAAGCCTCTCTTCTTCAAACTCTCCTCTTCTTTTCTCCAAGCTCTCCAAAGCTACAAGAGTGAGGAAAAGAGAGGGGGAAATGAATTTTATCCCCGTCTATTATTTCCCTTACTCACCTTAAACCTAAGTTACCGGATCCGGCACAGGCGGGTGGAGTATCGCCGGATCCACGGATCTGAACCGGATCCGGATCCGAATACTCCAAAATACGGGTAAAATATGTATGTTTTAAATAAAAAGATGGATGAAACGGCCAGCCGTTAAAAGATACGGATCCGCTGGTGGCTGCCGGAAGCGGTTAGAAAGGCGGATATGTTTTAAACTTTTAGGCTTTCAGTCCCCGACTTTTCAGACTTTTCTATATATTATTGATTTCTTTGTGGTCCCCGACTCTGTTTGTTTTGTCCGCCAAGCCTTTTGTCGCCATTCTGAAGTCGGGCCCTCCTGCACACATCGATTCTCACCACCGGCCCCTCCTGCACAGGTTTTTGGTTGCGCGCTTACCGTCGGCCCCACTGCCCGCAACACTGTTCACGCCTTTGGTCAGGCCGCCGGTTCCCTTGCACGCAGCACACTGTTATTCACGCCCGCCCGCACACAGTCAGCCAGTCAGCACTATTCACGCCGAGGGTTGCCCGCACACAGTCAGCTGGTCAGCACGTTGAGGGTCGAGGGTTTAACCAGGTAAGTTTATCGTTCGACGTTTATTGGCATAAATTTTTAATAGTCGTTTAAAAATTAATATATTTAACAGTCGTTTAATAAATATATAGTTTTAATATATTTAACAGTCGTTAAACAATTTATTAAATATATAGTTTATTTTATATATATATTATTTCCATTTCGTATATTTATTATTTAT